>OX411546.1:60640512-60832230 GCA_948146395.1 Fragum whitleyi
AAGTATTAAGATTGAGTGCTTGAGAGTGACTCTGCAGGCTTAAGCTTTCATCACAATCAAAATCATGTGACCCTTTATGCAGAAAGGGACCATCTGGGAACTCTGTTAGATAATTATTTGAAAAAGAGATTGGTTCAAGTACAGGTCAACTAGTGGTCACATTTTAATATTGATTTCACAGCTAGGTAGATCAATCATTATAGATTCATTATAGATTCAGAAAATTTGTTATTTGCATTAAGGTTAGTCTGCACAGGTTGTGCAGTATATGTGACCCTTTATGCGAAAAGGGACCACCTGAGAAGTGTGATAAGTGTCTACCCTGGTTGGACAGCGCTATCTATGCAGACTAACCAGGGTAGACACTTTTCACACTTCCCAGGTGGTCCTTTTTTGCTTGAAGGGTCACATAAAGAAAAATCAGTACAAACAAAACATGATGACAGATATGTATTTATGACGTAACAGAAATATTACAGAATAGGTATGACAATGACAAGGGCTATGAAAAAAAATTGTTTATTTTGTTGGTAATAACATTTTAAACTGATCAAACTGAAATTGTTGCCGATGAAAAATGAAATTGGATGTAAATTGAATAGTAGAGCCTTCATCAGTCTAAATATTGATGGTAAAAGAACATTTTCTTGATGTATCATAAAATACAAATTAGAATTTCTTTATCAAGAAGTGAACACCATTTTTTCATACATTAATTATATAAGCACTATATGCTATCATGTTACATCATTTTGGATGAGATTTCAGCTGTACAACAAAATAATCTAACCTGTGTTAACAAACGGAATACCATCATACGGGACATACTGGGATTTCCACATGAGTCGAGATGAAATTTTAGCTGGACTTGGAGACTGTCTGGTACCCCAGAAACTCTGTGTTGCTTGTTTGTGATAGGTCAATAAAATATCAAGCTCTGCCTCAGTATCTACATAGCCCCGATAATAGTTTCCGATTCTCTGTAAGAAGATTCAGTTAAACACAACACTCAGTTGAGAGATTATGCAGTCTTATGATGCAGTGAAGTCCTTATTTACCTGATATAACCAGTCTGAGAACATAACATGATATCAAGCAGTCTATTTTTAGAATAATTTGCATACACATTTACCTGAATATCTTTCATTTTAAAGCTGCTCTTTCACAGTTTTATAGAAAAAATAAAAATATTGTTCTTTGATTTGGAAATGTGTGTATTTTCAGACTATTAAGAATGGCCCAAAGCATTGTCACTAAAAAAAAAACCACTTATCTTTTTGATGTAGCAACTGGCAAGATCAGTAATGGATCCGGTCTATTTATTTCTAGTCTATATATTACAAAATCGTTATTTTCTGTGAATAATCTTTCATTTTTGTTTGTATTGAAATGAAGTTTCCAGTTGTCAAATACTTTAACCTTAATCTTTGATTGAATCAGACAAGCACAGAGAATGTCAGGCGTAAATAGTTGGCTCAAAATTGAAGAATAATTTTTTAAGCGTTAGTAGTCACTTTATTTTTCAGAATGAATTTAACCTAAATTCGGATATATCGGTCTTTCTTTCCATGCATTACCAGATTGAATCTTATTATCTTAAATGCTTCAACATGATGAGGTAGTTAATTCTGATTGATATTACGAAAAATGTTAAAATCGCATTTTCCCAATCTGTGCAAGAGCAGCTTTAAAGGGTTTTTACACTTAAGCGCTGGAAAATGATTCCATGATAAATAGAATAACATGTTAGTGTCTTAAAATATCAATGTTATCTTGTCTCGGCTGTGAGAAATTATCATGACTCAGCAAAGCCTCATCATGATACTTTCTCAAAACCTCAACCAGATAACATTGATATTTTAAGACACTAAAATGCTATCCTCTATTTATCCATTACATCACCACAAAATTTTAGACTATTCTAATTTGAAAGAGGTTTCAGACGAAATTGTTGTGATGATAACTGTTTATTCCTGTTTATTGAAGGACCTTAAGCTTGTTCATGATGTTGTCACACACATATATTCTTATGTTGGTATTAACCAAATGTTAGTTGTTTATTTCTAATTTTAACCAAATTTATTTGGTCAAGTTAATCTTTTAAAGAAATTTTGACCCAAGTTCAGTTCATTCATTGTTTGAAAATCTTAAATTTGAACTTAATTTTAAAAGTAGTCCATTCAGTTTTTACTATATTATTTTGAATTCTTAAGTTCAACCTCCTAATTTTTCATCCTTAAAGCTCATGCACTAATTAAGGTGAGTCCAGAGTGCTAAGACTCTATGTTTAAATTTCTAGATATATATTACTTCAACATCCGCTTAAGCACTGCTTACCTCACAATTTTTCATCCTTGCTGCCCATGCAGGACAGCCCAGTGGGAGGGGTTTACCAGGTGGAGGCATCAACACATTGGCTATATCTGGAATATTGCCTGCAATTTCTGAACTTGTTACAGCCTCAGTCTCTTCTACACCTATATAAATAGGTAACATATACTTAGTGTTTTGCATAAAAAAAAAAAAAAAAAAAAAAAAAACCAACGAAGTTGGGGGAATTGATAATTGTCTAGGCTCTGCCAAGACAATTATCAATTCCCACAACCAAGTAAGATATTTTTCATACAATACACTAAATATGTATTGTATTTATCTTATAACCTCTGTTTGTCTTGTTTTCGATGATGTTTCGAACAGAAATGCAAGTTTCTAAAAATAACCACATGTCATTGTTCTAAAAATATCCATGTGATATAAAAAATATCACATGGGATGTTACCACACAGATATTTGTATAGTTATACAATAAATAAAGGATAAAATTATGTTTCATCTGTGGAAGATCAATTTATCTCTGATTAAATAAACAATGAAAGCAGCTGTTTATCAGAGAAATAGAATAATCATTGGTTTCCATGAGAGATGGACAAAACTTTAATTTCATGAACAACCAAGACTCCATTTTGACTTGATGATTAAATTTTAGATACCTTGCCAAATAAATGGATTAGTCTTAAAAAGGATGGTGAAAATACATTTCAATTCCCTGAAGAAACAAAGCCTTGGAAAACATTATAAACAATAAAGAAATTACAATTTCTCCTTTGTAAACAATGTTGTCTAGTGATGGGCAGATTAATCGATTATAATCAATAATCAGTTGGTTTTGGCTTCTGATTGTGATAATAGACTACGAAATTTCATGATCAATTAATCAGGTCCTATTACATAAATGAAAGCCATTATATTTTTTTTACAGAACTGACATCAGTTTGATGGCTCAGGATGAAACAGTTGTAACTGCCTATATATTTATAGGCAGTTACAACTTTTTCAAGCTGAGCCATGGAGTTGGTACAAAAATCCAAAGGCTGAGTCTTCAGGTCATGCGTTTTTAACTAAACTTTCATATTCTATTCTTCAAAGGATGATACTGGGAGTGCTGTATTATTTTCTAAGAAAACGATTGCACAATCGATCATTAGTTGATTTAGCCTTTAAACTAAAAACCAATTATCGATTGTGATTTGAAACCGATTGCTCAACACTAATGTTTTCTCAAAGTTTTTTTTATCAACAAAGAGCTCTTGTCTATAAGTTCTTTAAAATTGGACCAGTCTAAGTTTTTGTTGTCTTGTGATATCAATGTAGAAATTACCTGTACCAGTAATTAAAGCTCCCTGTTTAATCTCTCCCACATCCCCTACTGTGATAATGGCCTGTTCCGGGCTGATCACATGCCACACACGCCCCTCTATATCCACTGACTGGTTCGGCAGTATGTCTGACGGTGACGACACGGTCACAATCTGTACCCCCTGCGGTAACCCTAGCTGGGCACCCTGTAGGACTGTTGGTGAAGAAAGCAGGCCATGTAAAGTGGGGTTGGTCAAACTTGGAGACACTGAAATATACAAGACATTTCCAACAATTTCATTTTGAATACCCACAACATAGGGTTTCATGGAGAAAAAAGCAAATGGTTAACCATAGCTTTAGATTAAGGGTTTTTTTTTTTAGTTTTCAAATTTTAATTTTTCATAATTATTCCAAACTTAAACCATATTTTGTTGATACTCTTTTGAAATGTCTAAAGTAAGTACCTACAACATAGGGTTTCATTTGGAATTAAAGATTTATCTTTTTAGACTGGCCGCTTTACAACCTCATATCTAGACCCATGCAAACTAAGTTATAGAACTAATTTCCAAATCAGAATAAATCAAATAAATTCTCACGGCGAAAATATATTTTTAAGGTAGTGGACCTGTAATAGATCTACAATATTTCGAAATTCATGATCTTTCACAACATTGACCTAGGTTTCCTAATGAAAATCATTAGGAAACCTTGGTCAACATTGTTAAAGTTCATTACTTCCAAAATGTTGCGAAACTATTACAGGTCTGCAACCTTAACAAAGAATTTGGTTCAATTTGCAAATGAAAATTCAATATTTCTCATAAGTTCCAACTGAATGAGATTTTTCGCACATGAAATTTTGAGCCAGAATTATCCCTGCTACAGGGTGATGACTTACCTACACCAAGAAATCCTGGGTTTGCCAACAGGGAGGTGGGCCCTACAGTGGCTGTTTCTTCATCTTCACCCATTTCCCCTTTCATATCCCCTAAATCAGTGGCCCCTAGGGGGGATATCGCCAGGACAGAGATTGGGTCTGTAGTAGACGATACATTCTGCTCATCGTTGGACATCCTGTACAAAACATACCGGTAGATATTGTATTTTCAGAACAATGATTGTTTTCCTATGTATTGTTCCCCTTTTTTAATGTTTATTGGAAACAAATATCACTGGTGGGCAACCAAAAGCATGTCACTACAGCTTGAATTAAGTTTATAGTCAGCCCTCTCACTGGTGATGTCAATTTAGAAGTAATAATAAGAGAGCCAGAATGGCCCTAAACCGCTCACCTGAATTTTATTGGTCCAGTGGATCTCACCATGAACAAGTTTTGAGAAGGGTCACTATGGGAAAAATTTCTTCCAATTCTTCAATAGGCTCAAAAGCCTCTTCACTGCCGCTGAATTTATTTCATGTGTGCTTGTGGACGGCAACAGCTCAGAAATAACACTTTCATTGTGATTTGTATCACCTTTGCGAAACAAATCTGTGATCTGATTTTTTTTTTGACGTCTTGCCTTGGACATTTTTTATCTTTTGTGGGTCGTTACAAAGACGGTCTTGGACATTTTTTATCTTTTATGGGTTGTTACAAATACATGTACAATGAATAGAATTAATCTACGTAAAATTTAATCAAAATGACTATTGTGTGGTAAAAAGCTCCTTTCAAAATAATGCTGACAGGGAATGTAAAATTCAAAATTATTTCTTTTTTAAATCATCCAAGGTGAATACACAAGCTTGTATTAATTCTTAAACCATAACTTGTTAGCCTATAAAATTACGAAAATATGTTTTGAAAAATTAGTGTGAATCCCACATCCTAGAATAGACTCTGAAGGTCACTGAAAGGTTACAAAAGTTAAGATTTGGCAATTTGACTGAGATGTACTGTAACAAGAACATACTTCCTTATATATATTTTTCTATTTCAAGTGCAAGACCAGGAAAGATTTAAACAATTTTCAAGTCCTGATAACAATGCAGTCAGGGTAAACAAATTTCACACATGAGACAAAATCATGGTGCCAATCCAGAGCTTAAATCTCATTTACAAGCTACAGATCATCAATCTAATCAGGCTGCTTATGTGCATTCCTCAATTCTGCATGTATATACAAATGTGACAGTTGGTATAACTTTTATCTGTGGATCGAGACCTTCAAAGGCTTGAGCCTCTGTGGTCCTTTTCTTTAATATTATAACTTGTACCTGCTTCCGACTTCCATCTGTGTTTTTAATTTGCTAAGGTAGCTCAGATGAGCTTTGTTTAGAGCAATAAAGAACACACACACACACACATCATGTAAGGTCTAAAAGGATAACACCTGCAACTGCTGTCTAATGCTGGCATGGTATCTCTGATTTTTAATGGAAAGCATGATGTTGACAGATGTACACTAAAATGAGCCAGAAATGGAAAAATTTGTTGGTAGATCAATAATACTGTCAGATCAGTGTTCCCACTGCTTTTTCAATCTTGGGGTAAAAACGGGTATTTTACAGCGTGCATGTACCCGCTCGATATAACACAAAGAAGGCTGGTTGCAAAAAATAGGGGGTACAAGCTTCAATTTAAGGGTAGCCTTGAGTTTTCCCTATTTGAGCAGGCTCCTGTATTTGATCATTTTGATTTTCGAGATATTCTGATGTCTCAATTTTCTTAACAATTTGCAAATGGTTAGAAATCATTGTCAAAGAACTTTTATGCGTAACCTGTGATAGAAGTGTAAAACTTTCAAAACATAAGGATTTTTTCTGCCCTACTATTATTTATCCGGGCCAATTCAGGCCCTTCAATTGAAATTGTTCTTGCTCTATTGGTGTCATGTGAATGACTTTTGAAATGATTCTAGGTCAATAAAAAGAGGTCTCTTTGATTTTGTAAGTCTGTTTCAATATTGTGTGGTTCATAATTTTGATCTCGGGGTGAAAATTTGTTTTTAGACCTTTCTAGTTAGTGTGTGTACATGCAACCATCACACTCCGTCACTTAATAATGTAAGCAATCTAATTTTTCTTCACATGAATAAAATTTGATTAAGTTTATGCAACTTTTGGTGTAGTTTACAGGGAAAGTTTTAATTGTTCAAGTGTGCCAGTTCATATTTCATAGCCTAAGGTGCTCAAACGTGGGGGACTACAGGCTAAATCATCCCATTTGAGGGTTTTTAGGAACACTGCAGGTGGACGAAAAATGACTTAATTATGTGTACGATTTGAACTGGGTACGACTAATTAATCGATATTTCGTACATTTCTGACCTTAAACACGCACAATTACCAAATTGATAATAGTTAAAATGAAAGTGAAAGTAGCCTAACCGTTGGATATAAGGCCATTGAAGCTCGAATACCCGCAAATATGTGGACACGATCACTGACAGCCATTGACCTTTGTAAGGGAAAAAACGCGTCAAATTGTGACAAACTTTACATTGCAGTAGGCTACATATTTTGAACAAGTACAATTTTGTTGTCAATTTGACACATTTATTTTGCTTTTGAGCTAAGTGTAAAGATGCTGCCAAAACGAGACACAAACCTCGAAGTCGTCGGATCAACCTCGTTCCTGGTTGATTTTCTTTTCAATCGGAAATGGTTATACGCATGCGCGGATAATTAAAAATCTATGGTAGCATAACAATGCCACTACTAATCAGCCTCCAACCCCCCGCCTCACACACCTCCCGACAGAGTACTGTTAGTCGGAGAAAAGAGAGAGAGAGAGAGAGAGAGAGAGAGAGAGAGAGAGAGAGAGAGAGAGAGAGAGAGAGAGAGAGAGAGAGAGAGAGAGAGAGAGAGAGAGAGAGAGAGAGAGAGAGAGAGAGAGAGAGAGCGAGCAAGAGCGAGCAAGAAAGAGCAAGAAAGAGCAAGAAAGAGAGAGAGCAAGAAAGAGAGAGAGGAGAGAATAGAACTTTTGACATGAGGTGTTGCATGCATGGGACTGAAACACAGGCGCTCGATCACTAAAAGTGATAATGAGTAACGACCTCGTAACCTTCATCATCGGTATGACTAAAATACGAATATGACATTTTCGGCGAATATGGGCGAATGATGAGCGAATATGACTTTTGATTATAGAAAAGGCGTTTAGTGGAGACCTTTAAACCTCCAATCCACTCTTGTCATTCAAGAAATCGTTATTTATGTTTCTCAATCAATATTTTGGTAATTCTTTTATATTTCATTGATTTTCTGTATTATGAGAAATTTCCATTTTTCGTGAAGGCGAATATGACTTCATTCGTTACGAATATGACTTTGTTTTTCCTTCTAGGTGATTTCAACTATAGTTTAACTCTTTAAATCAGATACGATATATTTATGTGATTTTAAAAGAGTATTTGTTCAATACTTAAATTGTAAAACTATTGGATAATTTGTAAGGACACAAGATTAGTTCCACCCGAGACCAATTTTGCTCATGGCGAATATGACCAGATTTATGAACCTTACCAAATTATAGTCGATGTTTGCTTGTTTTTATGTTTTTCCAACTTTGAATTTTTAACATTTTATAATATTTTTTACAAAATCCTAAACACGAAACAAAGGTAACAGGGATCTTAATGAGCCATTTACAAATTATACACCGAAGAGGCAATATTTATTGTAGCTAACTACGGGAACATTAACAGGACATATTGTTTCAACTAATTTTACAATCATAAGTCGTCGTTATTCGGAATTTAAATAAAAAAACCCATTCAAATTATATTTAATTTAACATGCGATACTAAAATAATATATATAAACTTGTATTTATAAATCAATTATACTGGTAATACGATTATCGAAAGTCATATTCGCTCATATTCGCCCATATTCGCCGAAAATGTCATATTCGTATTTTAGTCATACCCCTTAATCATGATAAAGACACTGTAAGTAAGGCCGATATAAAGGGTAGATCTATCAAATACCGTTACAGTCATATTCATATCCGTTATTATTACATAATCGAGAATAAACAGGTCACTGATTTTTTTCAGTTTTTTTTTTTTTTTTTTTTTTTTTTATATATCCACATTTTTTTGTCAACATTTTTTATCAAGTGCCAATGGACTGTTTTTCAAAACGCTCTAAGTACTGACTTTCAATACTAATGAAGTGACATTATTACTTACATAGAGAAGGAGTCACCATCACTAAGTTCCAGTATAGGCATCTTATTACTTGATTCAATTTCAATTTGAAACTTTTTTATGATTTTTTTATTCAGCGGCTCAAGTGGTATCTAGAGCACTCGGCCTGTGATCCGGTGGTCGCACGTTCGACTCCTAATCGGAGGGTGAGGTGTTTCCCTAACACTGAAGTCATTTAATAGACCCGGCGAATTTGCTTCCAAGTCCACCCAGCTGTAATTGCGTAGCTGTGGTTAGAACCCATTGCCTCTTTCTAGCATTGGTTTAGAATGGTTTGGGTAAAAAATCCACGTAAATAGACCAAAACGGTCACAAGTTTGATATGTATGTATTGTTGAGGGACAATATATATACTGTGATCTTGGTGGTGGGTTGAATATGCACCGAAAAATCAGCGGCGGAATTTACCAATACAAATCTTTACAGAAGAAGAAGTTAAAAAAGCCGTATTTTCTCAAAAGAATGGTAAGAGTGCTGGAAATGACCATATTATTGCTGAAATATTTAAGAATTCATTTGATATTATAGGTCCGTTTTTAATATTATTGTATAATAAAATATTTGATAATGGAATTTACCCAGGAGGTTGGGGTGAAGGCATTATAGTACCCATTTTTAAAGGAGGCACTGTTGTAACTGAATATTCGCCGAAACTGGTGGTCGAACCCAAGAGTGGAATTTCGACTAACTGCTAATTGTGATATGACTACAAAACTTCCACGAGGCTCTATGCACATACGGTTCATATGTTTTTTTTCACTCATTTGTTACAAAAGGAGTAACATTTTGGTTGGGCATCGTTTGAGGGTATTCTATCAAAATTATCAAGCCTCTTGGTAGTTTCGTTGTTATATATATATATATATATATATATATATATATATATATATATATATATATATATATATATATATATATATATATATATATATATATATATATATATATATATATATATATATATATATATATATATATATATATATATATATATATATATATATATATATATATATATATATATATATATATATATATATATATATATATACTGTCCGACTTAACTTTGAAAACGCAACAAAGTAAATTTGAAATTAGAGCACGGAAAAGATGAGTTGCTTAAACTAAATTAAGCTAAAATCATACAAAGAAGATATTCTGTTGAATCTTCATTTTATCTGACGCCTTGGTTAGTTTCGACAAAGCAATCTCCTGTCCACCTTTCTTTGTCATTGAACTTTTCATGGTTGATTGATTTAACAAATCAGAAGCGTGGAAGGTAATTAACGATATACATTTCAAAAACCGGTAGAAGAAATGAAAACAACTCACTCACTTTGCAAAGACTGTACTCTGAATCGAGTATGTCAAAAAGGGATATTGTTCGTCAGAATCGGAACGTCGTTAACCTCGATTAGACTTAAAAAAATAATGATTTATTCCAAAAATATTTGAACATCTTGAAAATGACGTTAGTGTCATGCCGTAAACACGCTCAAAATGTCATCTCAGTTCTAAACGACTTGTCTTCTTAAGGGTAAAAAGCGGGAACAGGCTTTGTTTACCAAAACCGCATTCACATGAACAGCGTTTGTGGTTCTACGAAAGGAATGAAAAGCATGTGAGTGACGTCATTTCTGGTCGAAGAGACGGTTTGGTATCGTCTTTGGACCAAACGTGCTCAATTGCAGTATTGATGATTTGTCCGACCTCTTGATTCATTCAACTAACCTCTGAAATTTGTTTGGCTATTGTTTCATTTGAAAAGAAAATATCGTCCCAACAGTAGGGACATTGAGAAATTTCAACTTTCGTTGGTATGTTTTTATTGCCACTGGCCATCACTGCATAAATTTCAAAGTCTGTTCCAAATGACTTCCAAAAAAGTATCATTAAGTTAGCCAAGTTTATTTATTTTGCAGACAAAAATCGAAATATTTCTCCATAGATGCTAAATTGATGATGTATATTTATTATGAATATATAAATGCTTAATCCGCGTAGACAATGAAAACTGCCATGCTTGAATAGAATTGAATTTTATTCGTTTAATTTTCTTTACTGAAAAAAATATTGTTATAGCTACGATCATTTATTCTCTTAACTCTATGTTTTTTGTCAGGTATTAATTAACGGAATTGAATGTTCACGATCTTTGTTAAAATGTTCTCTCATTGTATTGCTTTGTGCTAGAAACACTGTAGATGTTTATAGCTTATTAAAAATATGAGTATGAGTATGGTATGTTTAAAATTGTCACCGTATTGGAATACAAGAGAATAAGTTTGAGAAGGTGACCAAAAGTCAAATTTATTAACTCAGGTGATCACTCACTGGAACTTGTTCATCTATGGAAAACGAATTTACTACGTTTATTAACATTTTATCGTGTCACTACAATGTTTTTGGAGGCTATCATCTAAAAGCTTTTTGGAGTTATTTCCAAAAAAAATGTTAAATGACCGGCTGGACACGCGTCTAACTGATAATCGGAATTTAGGATGCGTGGTTAACACATTACAGCATTGGTATATATTACGTTTTGTCACCTGTCTAGATTACCTTGTTAATTGTCAGTAGCATCTTACTATGAGCGATCAACGATTAGCAAACTATCCGATTTTATTGACTCTAGGATTTTAGATTCGGATGACCGAACATGTTCCCTGCATAAAACTATGTAAAAAAAGAAATTATTCAACAGAAATATAATATTACTACAATTACAATAAATGTACGTTATAACGATCAGCAGCGGTCAATTATCAAAGTGAATTTTAGAATTCTTTAATAAGTTACAGATTAGTTAAATCAACTTGGCTAACATGTTAAGTTTTACAATGTCGATCGTGGTAAACAAACCCTTTCACACAGCACCTTTTACGTAGGATTACAGAAATGTTAAAACACAAAATGACTAAATATTGGTTTGTACATGTACTCACGGGCAAAATTTTCAGTTTCCCATCCTCACTTTGTTAATTGACCGCTGTGTGTAACAAAGTACATTTATGTTGCTGTTCGGCAGAAAAATACAAAGGAGCCAAAGTTTTGCGTGATTGGACATTTATTTGAATGTCAAAAACTCATTATATACTAAATGTAAATGTTAGCAACAAAAAATATAAAAGATCTGAATGAAAAAAATACATCAATTTAAAAAGCTGGGCAAGCCCTGAAGAACAGCCAGGAAAGGAGGCGGGGTGGAGGCGGAAAAGATTTGATTAAATTTTGTAAGATGTCACCCGTGTAGAAAATAATATAATAATGGCTAGCCAAGCAATGGTTGGTCCTTGATCCTCACGTGACTGATCCCAGAGCAACCATTGGTCGGCTATTTTTAACCTATCGTAGACAAAATACTGGTACAGACTAAAATGACCAAATAATGCCGACTCGAACATAAAATCTTTTATGTTGCCATAAAATGTCATTTATGTTGCGATTCGGCAGAAAAATACAAAGGAGCCAAAGTTTTGCGTGATTGGACATTTATTTGAATGTCAAAAACTCATTATATACTAAATGTAAATGTTAGAAACAAAAAATATAAAAGAACTGAATGAAAAAATACATCAATTTAAAAAGCTGGGCAAGCCCTGAAGAACCGCCAGAACGACCCATGGACGAGGGCGCCCACTCTGTTGGAGGCGCACTAGGAACATGGGGCGCCTGCCCAGTTGTTGTTATATTATATTTCTGTTGAATAATTTCTTTTTTTTTTTTTACATAGTTTTAAGCAGAGAACATGTTCGGTCATCCGAATCTAAAATCCTAGAGTCAATAAAATCGGATAGTTTTAGCGAAAAGTCGCCAAAATTCTTGAAATTCAACGTTTCAATTTTCCGCGAAACTTATAACGCCGTTTCAAAGTGATGTCACAAAACATAGATTATGACGTCATTTTCGTGGTTCATATAGCATTGCTATTCGCTCTGAGCTCATTTGCATAGTTATTCAACTAGTGTAATAACACCCGTGTAATATTAAAAATATTCAACGGCATTATTTCACCCCGGCAACGTCGGTCATATTATATTTATCATTAATTCATTTCACGAAAGACTGTCAATAAATATATAAGTTATGATAACAAGAAATGATGCACCAAGAAGGCCCCTTTTTCCATGACATGGCACTATATCACCCAATAACAGTAAAGCTGATAGAGCATGTCCTAAATCATTCTTGAGAAATTTTGTTGAATCCTGACAAGTAGTTTCAGAGAAGATAATTTCTTTTATTTCATCATATGGGACCATTATTTGGTGACGCAACAGCCTGTAGAGCCCACGTAACCAATCTGATCAAGTTTATCGAAGAAATCAGATAGAGCATTCCCAAAATATAATTCTTGAGAAGATTTGTTGAATTTTGGCCAAAAGTATCACAGAAGGTTATTTACTGAATTCTGAACGGTAGTTTCAGAGAAGATGTTTAAAGAAAAAAGATAACGGATAGACGTACTAACAACAGGCACCAGCCCACAGCATAAGCTCTGCTCAACTTAGTCCAGTGGTGCTTTAAATCCCAAACAAAATCAAAATTATGAGTAACAATACTGATAAATAAATTGATCAATATCACTCATGTAGTGCTTGAAGTATTATCAAACAAAGACTTTTAATCGATACTGTGTTGCTGACGCTTATCTGGGCCCGAAAATAAAATCCTCAGTTGAGCAAGACAAAAAGTTTTATAATCTAAGGCACAGAAGGGAATTGCAAGACTAAAACTTCAACATCTTTACCAGAAAATATATTTCTTTCATCATACACATTTATACAATTATGTTTAAACAATATCAATTGATGCTCAGCAACAAAATTAAGACAGGAACAACAAGTCTGTTTTTAATCCATTTTTTAAGATTCAAATTTTTTTTTAATAAGGAAGTTATTACCCACAATAGTTCTGCAACATTTCGGAACTCATGATCTTTAACAATGTTGACCAAGGTTTCCTAATGAAATCATTAGGAAACCTAGGTTAAGGTAGTGAACCCATAAAAGTGCTGCAACATTTCGAACCACATATTCTTTAACAATGTTAACCGAGGTTTCCAAATAAAGATCATTTGGAAACCTCAGTTAATACTGTTAAATTTCATTACTTTTGAGATGTTGCAAAACTATTACGGGTCCACTACCTTAACACTATTAATGTTTATGGCTTCCGAAATCTTGCTGAACTTTTACGATCCTCTACCTTGACAAAAAAATTTCAGTAATTCAACAATTCCAAATGCTGAATGGTGATAGCATTACCTATTGAATATTGAGGTCAATTCAGCCAAAATGTATGTTTTACTTGGCAACTTGGCCAAATGATTCTAATCATAGACATCCCATAAATCAGGGTGTCATTATCAAAAATGATACTTACGGCACTTTCAAATTCATGTTAACATGTTAATTATATACCAGTAATGATAGTAAGTTAGCACAACATAACAACAACAAAATATAAATGTACCCCTTCATTAGAAAAAGAGCATCCCTTACAGATACCTATGCTTGGCTATTGAGTGTTCGATGGTAGTTAAAAAATCTAAGTAAAAAAGGGGCATAATTTGCACAAAATGAATGTAGACGTATCCCCCTTGATAGTATGGTTTGCTCTTTTGATGGTTAACATATGTTCCAAGTTTCAAGTAAATGCCCTAGTAGATCTCTAGATATCAAAATGTCAAAGATTTTGCACTACAACAACGACTACAACAACAACAACAACACCAAGGCTATAGCAATACCTCAGGTTTCTCCGAAACCAGCCGAACTAAAAAGGATCATCACAGAAAGGCAATGACTCATCTCATGTCAGACTAAGGATTATAACTTAAATTTTTCAAATAATTGCTGTTTCCTTATCCTAGATACTTTTTTATATTTCTTACTAGCCAAAACCGAACACAATCTCTGTCAGTTTTTTTTTTAACAGAATCAATTGATAGTCTATTTTCATGTAATGAGCCACATATATATCTGATATTTAACCCTTTTCCCCCTTTTTTTCAAATTTCAGGCCGGTCCAAATCGAAAGAAAATGAAGGCAGCAAAGAAAAGTGGTTTACATTTGAAAAGAAATTATCTTAAATGGTCGGAATTTTTAATGGGGAAAGGAGAAATTGCTTGTTACAAGCAATTTCTCCTTTTGCCACAATATTTTCTCAATTATAAAGCCACAGGGACATCAAAATCCTGGGACTGGAAAGGTAAGGAATAAAGGATAAAGTCATTAAAAGATAAATTAATAAATGGACAAATCAATTGAAAGATAATTCAAAGAATAAACTTATTATACAGCATTTATAATACAAGTGATAGATGGGAAAGCAACAAATGATTGAACTAACCCAGTCACAATACAACCTATACTGAGCGAGGAACTCAAGTACGCTGGTACACTAATAATAATAATACAAGAGCACTGCCTATTGTTGCTCTACACTTGGCTGTTGGATGCTGGATAGTTGATTATAAATCTTATTATAAAGGGACATAATTTACATTTATTCATTGAGAATTATCCACATTGATATTAAAAATAGCTGTTTTGATAGTGACATAATTTCTGAAGTTCTTTGAAGCAAATGACTTAAGTATTATCATAATACATGAATTATTTGAACTAAAAATGTGTCAAAATTTTTACACACTGAAGACATTAACGCAAACACCAAGGCTATAGCTATAACTTGGGTTATTTATGAAAATAGCCGAGCCAAAAAGGGAAAGCAACAAATGATTGAACTAATCCAGTAACAATACAACCTATACTGAGCGAGGAACTCAAGTATGCTGGTTACACACATAATAACAAAATATTCATACAATTTGCAAGCAACAAAAATTGTTAACTCAGGTTATATACAACATAATGTATCATCAATGTTTTGCAGAAATTTATCTTATAGAGTGAGGTCTCTCTGTAAGGATAATAATGATTGAATTGACAAATTTTCACAGTCAATATTTTAAACACAATGTTTTTCCAAGCTTACATTAATTTTTTTAAGAGAGGGCATATTAACTGATTTGGAGTAAATCAAGGGGTCAGTGCAACACTATTCTAAGTGCCTTTATATTCATAGGCACTTACAATAGTGTTGCACTGACCCCTAGAAAAGTGAAACTACTATAATAATTCAAATAGTGTCAAAAGATTGAACTAAAAAAAATAAGCTAATAGAAATATTCTTTCTTATACCATCACAATCATAAATTTGTTTACTTTAAGCTTCTATAAAAACATGAGTTTGTAAACCTAATTGTTAAAACACAGTCAATCATCAAAACCGAAAGAGATTCTTTAATTGATCAAATCTAAATTGTTTCAGATCTTTTAAATCTTCACAATTTGAGGGGGTCAATGTAGGCCTACAGTAAGAGTCTTTACTATGTAAAAGAGAAAATTAAATTCTATTGATGCCTTTATACAACCTTAAACAAAATTTCAATGAAATTTGTGCATCAGTTTTGGATAACAATCAGAGTAAATACATATGAGCCTGTGCATGACATTTCCAACAATTTCACAAGTGCGAAATGTTAAAACTTAGATCAGCCTGTGTCTTCACTATGCACCCAATAGTTTGCTCTGGACCAAAAGTCTCTACTCTCAATCCAAGAATAATTTTTATACATTGCGTGATTGTCCAGAATGCTCAAAGTCTATCACGCACACATGAAATTGTTGGAAATGCCACGCACAGGATTATATAATATATCCAACTAGGGAACTCACTCAACAGAATCAGAATTTGTTCATCATGCCTAATTGTAGAGAAGCATTTACATTTCTGCTTCAAATTATTAAATTATAAAAGATGAAGATAGTAACTGTTGATTTCATGGAAATATGAAACTAAAAATCTAATCACACTTCTGTATGAATCACTTTCACATATTCATACAGTGTGATCAGGTTTAATTTATATGAAATTTACAGAGCTAGAAGTTTGGTATAGTATGTATTACTGGTATCAACTATCACAGAACAACTTTATAATGCATAATATATGGCCAAGAAGAAACTTATACTTTACCTCCAAATATCATTTTACAATTTTTTATTATTAACATAATACTTTGTTAAATTTCTGAATATAAATATTCTTTGTATGGAAAAAAAAGTGAAATTACAACAGCCATATTAATGTACAAAATCAATGTGAAATCCAAAAAACCATCAAATGACTTATAACCTTTTTAAAAGGTAAGTTTACTATATACAAGTTCCTTTATCTTAATTTGTTTTACTGATATTATGGTTGTTATCAGATCCTTTTTCCTGATAAATAATTAAGGTAGTCCACCCCAAATGAAATATTTTGAGATCAGCATGACTTGTTTTCTCAGATGATGTATTTTTCCTTCTGGATTGCCAGCGGAAGATAATGATGTAGCATTTTTCTTCATTGATTACGTCATAGCAATTCTTAGATGTTGTAAGTGCCTATACATTGTATAGGCACTTAATACATTTAAGTACTGCTATGACAATAGCGTAAAAAAACTAAAACATTTGGTTAGACCAAAATATGGCTAGGCTATGTCTCTCGGAGCTTCTTGGGATTTGGCCGATTTCAACATGTGTTCATTTGGGGTGGCCTACCTTAATTTGGATTGTCACATAAAAAAAATGACACCATTCCAACAGTGAAGATATTGAATTAAGGTCAAGTACTATGATTTTGTCATCTGATTATGGGTATTTTATTCATGGTTCAAAGTTACAGCTTGGTTGATATTCAAAATAAGATCTGCTGTTGTTAAAGATAGGCTCGAGTTGACTGTTGTATATCTACTATTTTCAGCTGTCTTCATATGAATTAGAGAATTTTATAGTTGAGCCTTGTCAGTAACCTGAAAGAAATTAGTACAATTCAACTGTCTTTAGCATACATCTTTTTAAAGTTGTTGTACACAAGAAAGTAATTTGCTGTATATCTGTTGAATGTTTCCAGATAGCTAAACTAAATATCGTCCATCACCTTATTTCAAAAATTGATCGTGTCTTGAATAGAGCTACAATATGTGTGTTCTTTGGATATTATTTTTCTGATGTCACAATTCTATGATTCAATATTGCAATTTTATTCTGGAGTAAGAAGAATTTTCTTGTAATCAGATATTATATATACATGTACCGCAATATATTTCTCAAACACTATTTTTCAATCTCTGTAAAACTATCTGTGACAACCTACAATACCTTGCCAGCAAACTCTTCACATATTCTACAGACTTGAAGCTTGATCAGATGCAGACTGAACTCATTTTTAAACAGTTTCAAAAAGGAGACACAATATTTTTTATGATTCAAATTCATAATAGTAGTATAGGATAGCATTGAATGTGATCCACAACCTTTCCTTAGTGTACTTGACAACATTCAAAGTGTTAGTTACAAGTGAAGCATACCTAAATCATTAATTACAATGTCAGTTTTAGAGTGTTCTACTAGCATTTGCTAGAAGCAATGATTAAACAGATCAAGGAATATAATCCTCCATAAGGTTCATACCTAAACCTTTGGATATGAAGCCTGGGTGGCTACACCACACTGATTTTCCTTGTTTCTGACCATCTTCACATAGCCGTCTTCACCCCAGGATGTACCCCAGCTGTTTTTGATCAACCAATAGGCTGTTCCGTCATCTTGTTTACCATACCCCACAACCAATACACCATGGTCCAACTGTTCACTGCTGCATTCTGGTTCATCATAAACACCTGAATTTTATACATAGGATGATGAATTAGAAGTTTGGATACATTGAATTAATCAAATGAGTCATCTTTAAACAAGCCCCTTTTTATTGGATGCAGGCTTTGCAAATCTGAGTATCCTAACAAGGACTCTAAATTATCTATTTTCGAATCCCAATGACCCTCTTGTAAAGGATTGAAAAGTAACTTTTAGCAAAATATTAACATTTGACATTAAATACTTTAAAGTAAGCTGTAATATTAAGTTTACAGGTTGTCTTTGGCTACAGATGGACAGACAGACAGACGCATAGCATTAAACCAATATGCCCCTGATGTAAGCGCATAAACAAAGCCAACTAACACAGAGCTTTAACACTTAATCTTCTGTTCACGATATTCAAGTTTAAGACAAAGCTTAAGCAGACAATGTAGACTAAGATAAGTCTGCACAGGCAAGCCTAGTTTTAGCCTACACTACCTGATTTCTCCTTAATAAAAGTGAGAAAATATTAAGTCAGACTGGTTGAAATGTCACAAATATTGGTGATTTGTTTTAAAATGATCTATAAAGGTCAATTTCAAGTCACACTAACCTCCCCTGTATAGCTGGAATGATGAATGGCTGGCATCTATAGCCACTGATATAGGACCTTCAGAACAAACAGCCTTCTTCAGTTTCTGCTCACTTCCACTCTTAACATCCACAAAGCCTGTCACTTCTGCCTTCTCTTGTCTGGCATTATACTTGCACTTGTCCTCAACCTAGTGAAGAGATGGTAAGGAAAGAGTAATGCCTCTTATTTATTTGTATTCAACTTCTAAGGCAGTACTTTTTTAAGGTACTAGCTTGTCAGTACAGTGTTTACAAAATTTGCAATCATGGAATTCCATAATATGTTGCCCTCTCTTCTCTTTCCGTAACAGCAAAACATCACCAAACCTAGTCTTCCAGTGAGAGATCACCAAAAAACAATTATAAAACAAAGACACACTTGTGTGAAAAATTCTACAGATTTTCCAAGAAAGAAAGAAAAAGAATGTCATTGTCACAAAATAAGTAAACACAGGAATTACATGAAGGCCCATTTTCTGTACTGCAGCATATGGTCAAATAGAAAGGAATATTCTGTGAGAGTTTCATGCAAATAAGAAATGGATATGTGAAAGGATAGGCGGAAAAGATAGTAACAATATTTATCTAATAACTATACACATATCTGTGTGATAACATCCCATACATCTTTTATGATATCACAAGAATATTTTAAGAATTATTTTGAGAAACCTGCTATTCTGTTAGAAACATTGACTAAAACAAGGCAAATAGAAATTATAAGATAAATACATACTTAGTGTATCATATGAAAAAAACATCTAACTCAGTTGTGGGAATTGATAATTGACTCCACAGAGCCAATTATCAATTCTCCCAACCTGGATTGATATTTTTTCTATACAAAACACAAAGTATATATTATGTATATACCCATCTTTGGTGGGTGGAATTGATGGGAACTTTTATATGAGAAAATTGTAACTATATCTTATTTAAATTTGTCCTCATGTAATCCTAACCTCTGCTAAACTAGAACTGTCGCAGAGCGGACTAATACCCCCCACAAGCGCTTTGTCAGACTGTAAGTGCTATTAGTGCAGGATGTGTTTGTAACTAATATTGAGGTCATATGTAGCATTTGCATGAAGTTTCATGATTCTAGGTCGCTTGGTTTTTGAGTTAAGAATCCGGAAACAAAAATTGAACAAAAATTTACTGTGACCTTGACCTTTGACATATATGAACTAAAAACGTTAGGGCACTTCCTTGGATCATAAGCAACATTTGCATAATGTTTCATGCATGTAGGTCACTTGGTTCTCGAGTAAGAGTCCGGAAACGAAAATTGAACAAAAATTTACTGTGACCTTGACCTTTGACCTATGTAACCCAAAAATAATAGGGCACTTCCTTGGGTCATAAGAAACATTTGTATAAAGTTTCATGATTGTAGGACTTGGTTCTTGAGTTAGAGTCCGGAAACAAAAATTGAACAAAGGCTGACTGTGACCTTGACCTTTGACCTATATGACCCAAAAACAATAGGGCACTTCCTTGGGTCATAAGGAACATTTGTATAAAGTTTCATAATTGTAGGTCATTTGGTTCTTGAGTTAGAGTCTGGAAACGTAAAGGTCTACGGACGGACAGACGGACAGACAGACATGGTGAAACCAATATACCCCCCTCTACTTCGTAGTATAATAAGGATAATCAGCCTCACTATTGATTCCTCCTTTCGACTTTATATATTCAAAAGCCTGGTCCATGAGTCCTCCATTACAAGTTGCGTTAACTAAAAGCCATACATAAGGACAGTTGATGCCAATTTATGACCATCTTTGAGGATGGAATTGAGGGGAACATTTATGTTTGATTATGTGGTGGACCCGTAATAGTTCCTAATTTTTTTTGAACTCATGATCTTTCACAATGTTTGCCGAAGTTTCCTAGTGAAATCATTAGGAAAATTCAGTTAATACTGTTAAAGTTCATGAATTCAAAAAACATTGCAGACTTATTAAAGGTCAACTGCCTTAACATCAACTTGTTTAAATTTGAGCCTGTGCGTGACATTTCAAACAATTTCATGTGTGAGTGATGGGCTGATAATGAGCTTCCTGGACAGCCACACAGTGAAATGAAAATGTTCTAGAATTGTGGACAGAGAGATTGGGACCCTATCAAACAATTCAGTGTGTAGTGAAGATCCTGATCAGTCTGTGCAGCTGCACAGGCTGATCCGAGTCTTCACAGACAAAATTGGTAACAGATCCAATTGTTGGAAATTTCACGCACAAGCTCATTTGTCCTCATATAATACTAACCTCAGCTAAATAAGGATAATCAGCCTCACTATCAATTCCACCTTGTGCCTTTATATATTCAAAAGCCTGGTCCATGAGTCCTCCATTACAACCCTGGTTACCATAGTCACCAGAACAATCTATCAACTGTTGTTCACTCAATGATGTCAAAACACCCGTCTTCCTAAAGTTCTGCCCTTCCAGAGAGCCAGTCTGTAGGAAAAATATAGAATTTGTTAAGAGATTTTGTTTTAGACAAATTGATCTTGATCTTAAATAAGTCTAGAATAATTTAATATTATTAGGTAGGTAAGTTGGAAATTTGTGTTTGTCACACACTAATCCTTGTCATGCTGAATAAAAACTTTGGTAAAATTATATATAAATCAAAGTACTGAAAGCTCTGAATTTCCTAGTGACTTGGCATTTGATTTTGAAAATTTAATTTCTAAAACTTTTCTGGATTAAAAAGGGAAATCAGGTGGTATGGACAAAGATCAGACTGCACATATGTGCAGGATGATGTTTGTCACTACCTCCTGCCAAGGCAGGAATATTCCGGGATCAGCATGACAGGGTTAATACCATTTTAGACCGTTAAAACTTTTTTTGAGCCCCAAGAGAGTACCAAGAGTGCAAGAGTCCCTCTTTGGGATTTCTTTCTTACTCAAGGCCCCTTTTTTCAAATAAACATTACAGTATCACTACATCTCTGCTACCAGTATATGTACATATTCATATGATAAGGAACATGGTATTCATGCAAATCTGTCTATAAATGAACATGACGTGTTAACAAGAATTGGACGTACAGAGAGACAGACAGACCAACAGACAGAGATAATACCAATATATATCCACCTTTGGTTGCACATGAAAACACTGCACTAACAACCATCAGATGACATCATGTAGAATTTGAGTCAAGAAAATACCATTAATACTAAGTATCCAAACAAATCCTGCCCATATAAGCCACATTTTTCAACCAATTAAACTTTTTACTGGATCTTCAAAATTTGAAAAATTTCAGCCCTAGTCAGCCTGCACAGTCTGTGCAGTCTAACTTGGGTCTACATTTCACGCTCTAACCAGATGGTCCCTTATGTGATTGGTCGCATAATGAGTTAGAGAACCCAAAACATATGATTTTATGTGATAATTCTAGGTGATAGACAGCTGTTACCCCTTTTAACCACCCTGCATTTAGGATGACGAAAGGGTGCAATGTTTGCCAATCTTTTCCTGCTTTGCACTCAAGTAAAAGTGCAAAGCAGAATAAAATTGGCAAACAGTGTGCAACATTTGTCATCCTGATCCCAGGTTTGTACTTCTGTAATTTGAGAGTTCAGTGCAAGACTGTAGTAAGTGTATAATACAATGTATATACACTTACTAAAGTCTTGCACAGAACCTTCGGTATGGTCAAATAAAGGTTGAATACTTACAGCACTGAAGGACCAGCAGGATCCACACTGCCCCTGAAAACAAAATATATTACTGTGTGAAACAAATAGCGGATATTGAATGAGTTGTCATGGAGTACCAATTTATTACATGAGTCATCTATAAACAGATAACAAGAGGGCCATAGTGGCCCTAAATCGCTCACCTGAATGAACTGTCGAAAATAGTTTAAAGTAGATTTAGAAAGGATGAAGAATTCTTACCAAATTTCAGATCGATTTGGCAAAAATGATGCCTCTACACTGCTTACAAGGTTTTTCTAAGATTTGACCCAGTGACCTCATTTTTGACCCCACTTGACCCAATTTCAAAATTGACCTACATTTCATCAAGATAATCATTCTGACCAATTTTCAGGTTGATCAGACAAAAAATAAGGCTTCTAGAGTGTCTACAAGGTTTTTCCAATATTTGACCCTGTGACCTCATTTTTGACCCCACTTGACCCAATTTAGAACTTGTCCGAGATTTCATCAAGACAATCATTCTGACCAAATTTCAGGTTGATTGGGCACAAAATATAGCTTCTAGAGTGTCTACAAGGTTTTTCTAAGATTTGACCCTGTGACCTCATTTTTGACCCCACTTGACCCAATTTCGAACTTGTGCGAGATTTCATCAAAACAATAATTCTGACCAAATTTCAGGTTGATTGGGCAAAAATATGGCTTCTACAGTGTCTACAAGGTTTTTCTAAAATTTGACCCTGTGACCTCATTTTTGACCCCACTTGACCCAATTTCGAACTTGTCCGAGATTTTATCAAGAAGATCATTCTGACCAAATTTCAGGTTGATTGGGCAAAAAATGTGGCCTCTAGAGTGTCTACAAGGTTTTTCTTAGAATTGACCCTGTGACCTCATTTTTGACCCCACTTGACCCAATTTCGAACTTGTCCGAGATTTCATCAAGACAATCATTCTGACCAAATTTCAGGTTGATTGGGCACAAAATATGGCTTCTAGAGTGTCAACAAGGTTTTTCTAATATTTGACCCCGTGACCTCATTTTTGACCCCACTTGACCCAATTTAGAACTTGTCCGAGATTTCATCAAGACAATCATTCTGACCAAATTTCAGGTTAATTGGGCAAAAAGTGTGGCCTCTAGAGCGTCTACAAGGTTTTTCTAAGAATTGACCCCGTGACCTCATTTTTGACCCCACTTGACCCAATTTCAAACTTGTCCGAGATTTCATCAAGATGATCATTCTGACCAAATTTCAGGCTGATTGGGCAAAAAATGTGGCCTCTAGAGTGTCTACAAGGTTTTTCTAAGAATTGACCCTGTGACCTCATTTTTGACCCCACTGGACCCAATTTCGAACTTGTCCGAGATTTTATCAAGACAATCATTCTGACCGAATTTCAGGTTGATTGGGCAAAAAATATGGCTTCGAGAGTGTCTACAAGGTTTTTCTAAGATTTGACCCCGTGACCTCATTTTTGACCCCACTTGACCCAATTTCGAACTTGTACGAGATTTCATCAAAACAATCAATTGGACCAAATTTCAGGTTGATTGGGCACAAAATATGGCTTCGAGAGTGGCTACAAGGTTTTTCTAAGATTTGACCCCATGACCTCATTTTTGACCCCACTTGACCCAATTTCGAACTTGTCCGAGATTTCATCAAGACAATCATTCTGACCAAATTTCAGGTTGATTGGGCATAAAATGTGGCCTCTAGAGTGTCTACAAGGTAAATGTTGACGACACACGACGCACGACGGACATCACGCGACCACAAAAGCTCACCTTGAGCACTTCGTGCTCAGGTGAGCTAAAAATGAGGCTGCGCCGAGTTTTTATCTGTTTATAGATGACGAGTTTAATAAATTCTGTATTTCATGAGCACAAACTTTATATTCTTTTTATAATATGACCCGAATTTTGGTGATAAAACAAGACATTTACGATATTTACCGATTCATGTTATTCCGCGAAACCTTTAAGCTGTTTGCGAAATGACATCAGCAGATCAATTATGACGTCATTTTCCTAACAAAAGTTATAACGTTTTTCTTTGTTCTATGCTCATTTGCATATATATTCCACTAGTGTAATTGACACTTGTGTAATATAAAAAATATTCAACAGGGTTATTTCGCTCTGGTGACGTAGGGCATATTATAATTTGATATATACCATTGTAACAATGAACTCAGATTTAATAAATCAATGAAGATTGAGCTTTCATCTTTTCTCGTCCAAATGATACATGGCTGCATCAATTTTTTTATACATGTTTTCTGATTTTCATTTTTTTTAATTAAAATTTTTGTTTCATCTCTTGGGTCAAATAGGATTGTCAACAGTATGATTGTTATTGTCCACAATTATAGAAGTTAAAATCTGTTTGGATTGATCCTCTTCAGCCAAAGCAGAGCTTACAATATATCCAAAATAAAAACTTTCTTCACATTGGATCTGACAGAGGACAATATACAATAGCATTTTTATGAGCTGCAGTAAGATAGAACCTAAGATGTTCAAATTCTTTTATCAAAATATTTCAATTATGTACATTTAGATTCATCTCAAGTTGTGTGAACTAATTGGAATTGTCTTAACAATACAATTCATATTTATATAAGTACTCACAACATATGGTCTAATTTTAGAAATAAAGATCTTAGATTGGCTTTACCCTATCCTAACCAAACCGCTGAGGCTTGTTTTTATCTAAGGTCTTGCAACCTATAGCACATTATAAATCACCCAAATAGATTGTACAATGCCTGATAAAATCCACCCCTGATGTTGGTAAATATTACACACCTGGTTTTTAACTTCTGTCACATATCCCTCTTTCCTCCAATCAACATTGTCAGGACATTTGACATTATTTGGTTCCAGGTAAGTACTGGCATTTCTGTGTGGATTTCTTTTATGCAGGTGACCAGTATACAAGGCCAGGAACTCTTTGTGAGTCTACAAATAAAACAACATTAACCAACTATGAAATTTAATACATGTAACCTTATTCCAACAGCTTTTGCCATATAATTTTATATCAGTTTGGCTTTTTTTTAATAATTCAACATGCCAAAGGCTTTAATCCTGAAAAAAGGCAAATGAAGCTCTACTGACTTTCAAGTTTTTTCTTAGTTCAATCTGATTTTCAAGGAGCTGTTTTCTATTACTTTTATAAAGCCCAGATAAAGGGAGAATAACAAAAGCAAACTCACTACCCTTAATTTTGTGTTAGCAATTAACCTTAGGGCACCTTTTCCTGTGTTTTCACTCTATCCTCACACAGAATCTTTCTTACAGCCATACAATCAACCTATGAAGGTCCCAATATAATGAAAAAAAAATGGCCTCTTTTCCTCTGTAATCAGATGGATCCTTCCTGTTTCCATAAAAAGCCTTCTTTATGACCCACAATCATTCTATGAAAGTTTCAAAGAAATCCCATTGCACTTTATTCCCATAAATGTCCCCTTTTTCCATGTTTTTAAGACAAATAAGTATCATTTTCCCACAAAAGGGAATATAATTAATAGAAACAAGTATAAATGTACAAAGATAACACATACCAAGTCAGCAAACTGGTTTACTCCAAGGTAGAAAGATTTCTCTCCCCTGGCATATTGTTCATTGTGCTCCTTAATCTTGTGTACATTGGCCTTGAATATTTCCTTCCTGTAGACCTCCTCTGTAGCTGATTCATATTTCTTGCCTAGAAATATAGAAAATATCATATCACTGGGTGTGGATATACACATTTTCTCCATTTGTCCATGCATACATGATGATAAACATCCACTTAACCACAATAGCTCACCTTGAGTACTTTGTTCTCTGGCAAGCTAAAAAGGGGCACAACTGTTAGAAAAATGCTTTCAGATTACCTTCCTTGATGGTCACAATAGCTCTTGTGATGTTGAACGCACATGTCAAGTTTCATGAACATACATTCAATGACAACAGAGATACCGTATGTCATGCCAACACCAACATCAATGCAAACAGGAATGACACGAAGGTGATGATAATACACAAATTGCATTTCAGTTAGATAAAATTGGCGAAAACATGGCAAGTAGAGGTTATAAGATAATCATAATACGTACTTAGTGAGCCTCGACAATTACCAAAACCCCTAATCTCGTTAGATTTTTTTTTTCATACAAAACACAAAGTACATATTATATATTTAACTACCTCCTAGTGCTAACATTTCAGTACATATAGCGCGGTGACAATGTCAAGACAATTCAATTTTTTTCTTTATCATGCAGGATGGGGTGGTTTGATAGTTAATTGGAACTAATCCAGTAATTGAATGAAGAGGGTAATTGAAGATTATTTCATTTATATAGATGTAATTCCATGATTTCATTGCAGACAAGAGAGCAAGAGCATTCTGTGAAGGTTTCAAGCAAATACCAGAATTGAAGGAGGAATTGAAAGTGAGAAATGAAATTACAGGCAAACAGATGGATGGACAGAAAGAGACAATGATACCAATACATGACCACTTCTGGGGAGGCCTATGAAATTTTATGTAATGCCTATTCTAATTCAATTACATTTATGATTCATCAAAGGAATTTTCTCATTAGGATGACACAGAGACAAAGAAATTAGGTTATCAGCTAGAAGTCTGAGAAGTGTCAAGTAGTGTTATACATAGTTTTATAAGTACAGTAAAACTTGTTTTAGGCAACCACTACACGTTCCACAAAAAAGCAGTTGTACAAGAAAATGGCCGCTTAATACACAATTTGTTTGCATAAAAAGAATGATTGATTGATTAGAGTTTAACCCCGCTTAAAAACAATATTTCAGTTATATTGCGGAGGCTGGAGCACTTCCAATGGATTCCTGGTATTTCTCTCACCAGTACAACCATCACATTCTTTCCAAGCCTCCAGCAGCTATCTCACATAGGTCTACGATTAGCAATCCATTGGTGAGAGACAAATAGTCAGAGAGAATGACTGCCACTGTTGGAGATTGCATGAATAGAAACTTTTTGACTGAATATGCATATAATAGCGAAATTCTCAATAATCTTATATTGTTAAAACTCAAAACAATCGTCTCCTTCAGATGATTCTGATGAGTTTTAACAATATATAGGATTCACTTTCAATTAAATTTAGACAAACAATACTTACCATTTAATATATCTTATTTAAAGAAAGGCATTTCTAAAACGGTCTGGGTCAAGTTTTCCACACAAAAATTAAGCAGAAAGCAGGCAATGCAGGCTAAGATCAGACTGCACACCTGTGCATGCTGATCTTAGTCTCATGCTGTCTGCCTAAGCTTTGTTTAAAGAAGAAATATATGTCATCATAAGCATTTTTTTACAAAGATATTCAATCAATATACATGATCATAAGTTGATCTATCTCTATCCTCGCTACTACTTAACCCAGCAAATTGGCGACCAAAACCTCATAACTACAGCACGGAAAAACAGGACTTAGGAGGCTTTTGTCACACAACAAAGATATACTTTGCAACAGCCTGTAAAAAGTTATTCAGTAAGCACTTGAACATATTTCATTATGTTCCTTTCCAATTTAATAACTACTACAGATCACTTCAGGGTTTGTGTTTAACCCTTAAACAAGGGTTTTGAACCCTCCACCCCGCCAATACCTTTTTGATCCTCAAAAATTTCCTTTAAGGGATCAATAATTTGGCCTTCATTTAAACAATGCAACCTATGCAAGATTATACATATTTGTTTTCTTCATATTGTTATAAGGTATCTATCTATATATGATTGATTCAACATAAACAATAAAGTGTCTTTGGACACTTTATTGCTTATGTTGATTTATTTATGTAGATCATTTAAAACTAGCTATTAAATTGATGATATAAATATATATATTTGTTTGCACCCTTTTTGACCCCTTTATTATTTATCTAGTTTTGACCACCTAAATTTTTGGTCAAGGGGTCAATTGGTTTAACCCTATTTATGTTACATCGATTGGGACAGATGTTCTTAGAGCTTAGATTAATCCCTCTCCATTCTGCTTCTTGGAAAATTCACAAGTAATCACCCCTAAATTGAAAAGCTAGCACAAACCCGGCACTTGTACAAGCTCTTGATAAGTGGAAGTGATGATATTCAAAATCCTGTGACTCTGGAGCATGCTCATATTATTATTGTCAGTGAAATTTCAAAACCTTGTAACTACAGCTTTATTCAACTTGTTCTTAAAGGTTTTTGAAAATTTACACTGACATTTTAACACTATATGAAACGTTTGTATTGAGTTCTTCCAAAATGAAAGCTTTTGAAAACTTCACAAAGAAGTTTTGTCCTGGCAAATACTTTTAAAACTGTAAGAGCATACTCAGTAACTTTGCTTGTAAAATATCACTTAACTAGGGGTGGGGAAATACAGACTTTCTCCACTTGTCCCCAGACAAGTTAAAAAATGATTTTCTACTTGTCCAGGATCAAAAAGAACTTGTCCTCAAAAAGAAAATCAGTTATTTTTCAAGAATACATTGTTTTTTAAAGAAGAAAATGCTGGACTCCAGCATTTTTTTCATTAAAAACAATTTCCTACCCTTTGATATCAACGTCATGATAATCAATCTCTTAAAACTGTTTAGTACCATTCTGATACTTGTCCTGGTATTTACTTGTCCACAGACAAGTTGCATAGAAAAAATTACTTGTCTGCAGGTAGAACAATCAGTGTCAGACAAGTTGTGAAAGGGAAATCCACACCCCTGACTTAATATGTATTATCATAGTAAGATCTTTTTATACCTAGACAGGAAAAGATTAACATTTAACAACTTTATGTGAAATATCCAAACTGGTTAACCAAAGCATAGTTACAATAGCAATAAACTTTAGGTACAATATTCACTTCAAATTCAACGGATTTGTTAGGTCCATTGAAGCAAAAGCATAAACTTATACAGTTGCCTTTGAACAATGATACCTGATGTTATCACACCCCTAAGAGAGAGGAAGTTTAGACCAATTACAGCCCAATGCTATAGCTGTGTTGACTGGGGTTGGCTATTAAGGGAGTGGACCCGTAATAGTTCTGCAATGTTTCGTAAGCAACAAACTATAACAGTGTTAACTGAGGTTTCCTAATGATTTTCATTAAGAAACCTCTGTCAACATTGTGAAAGATCTAGATTTCCTAAATGTTGCAGAACTATTAAAGGTCCACTTCCTTGTTTTACCCATAAACACACCCTGACAACAGTGGGGCTCAAAGAAAGGACCTTCAGGTGACAAGTTGAGCACCTATACCACTCAGCCACCTTTATGTAGACAGAGCCATAGATAGAGAGGGTATAAATATTTCAATCATTAGCCCTAACTTAAACCCTATGTTGTTGGTACTCATTAAGACGATTCAACTGAGTTCCCGCAACATGGGATTTCATTGGGAAATAAAGATTCAAGGCAGACTTAAGCCCTCTTTTCTGCACTTCTGGCAGATTAAGATAATCATCTCCAGACTTCACAATATTTGCTGGTCCCACTGACATGACAGGTAAAGTTCATAACAGTCACTGACTGGCAAAATCTGGCCACACCAACAATGTGTTCTGCATTTCTGTCATGTAGAATTAAGGTTGGTCTGGGTAAAAATTGAAAGTATACCAGACCAATTGTCCTGTAAAAGACTTGAGTATTTAATGAAGTCTGCATCTCCAATACAATATTTCAGCCATTGATGATCCAATTAGAACATGGCAAAGCAAGTTGAACTTACCATGAATCTGTCTGAAGTTTCCAAATACAGTCTCTAATGGAATGCCAGTATCAATGTCTGTCATCAGGTCTTTAGCCTGGGTCATCTCAACCCATGGTATACACAGCACACTTGGCAACACAGCAACCAAACAAACTAAGTACTTCATTCTGTCTTCTTAAACAACTGGAAAAAATACAAAAATTAAGATATGCAAGTGTGTAAATTAACCCTTGTCATGTTGAACCCTGAATATTCCTGCTTTAGCAGGAGGTATATACAAAGACCAGCCTGCACATATGTGCAGTCTGATCTTAGTAGATACCACCTCATTTTCCTTTGTAAATGAAAAGAGTGTAAATATTATAATTTGAAAATGAATACAGACTCACAATTAGTGCATCTCAGTGTTCCCACTGGTTTTTCAATCTGGGGGTAAAAATGGGTATTTTACAGTGTGCATGTACCCCCTCTATATAACACAAAGAAGGCTGGTTGCAAAAATTATGGATACAAGCTTCAATTAAGGGGTAAATCACCCTCATTTGGGGGGTTTTTGGGAACACTGCATCTAGGGCTCTTGGCACTTTGATTTTAATGTAATTTTGCAAAGCTTTTTTATTCAGCATGACAAGGGTTAACACAAAGTTCCCAATCAGCTTGAACCATTTAAAAGACGTGAGCTTTGGTAAAAGTTACTTGAGAATAAGTTGAAAAATACAAGTACAAGCGCACAAAAAGTCATTATTTCTCTAACATCTTACCAATTCTTTTTAAGTGAGAGGTCAAAAATATTACATGCACATCATGTGTTGAGCACTTCTCTTGATTTCAATCATTCATTTAGTATCATACCAGAATGAGATAACTACACATCATTACCAAGCTGGTCTTAATTTTAAGAATTTAAAAGTAATTATCATCTCAAAATAGATTTGAATTAAAAATACTTTCTATAAAATATAAATGGTTTATCAAAAGATTTAAATGAAAACTATTTGGAACAATATAATCAGAAGGGAAAGGGTAGCCCACTTAAAGTTTTCCTGTCATAAGTGGTGCAATTTTTTTGCCTCCCGATTAATTTTCCTTCTTGCTCAACATTTAGTAAGAGGTCTCAGGAGCTTCAGTTATTGTAATGAAAATGTAAAACAATGTAATTCATTATATTAACCCTATATTGTGGTTACTCATTGAAATCATCTTGACAAGATGATTCCATTGAATACCAACAACATAGGGTGTCAATTTAAAAATAGTCTAAAAATTCAGATAAATATAAACATCTCTCCCACCATCTAATCTCATTTGCGCCTTCGAAAAAACAATCCCTAGTAAGTGACAACACAAACCAGAAAGACCAAAGTACAAGTATTTGTCATTTGTATTGAATATCAAACCTTTTAAATGTCATGTGTCAGTGACTTACACAACAGTTTCAGGGGCTGATCCAGGGTTTTTATAAAGGGGAGTGGATGTTGACCTATAGAATTCGAGTAACAAGTCCCATAGTATCCCAATCTATATAGATAGGATTACTATGGGACTAATTGCTTGAATTATGTATCATTTTCTGTAGAAATTCATGTTCGTTTGATTGGACCAATACAAAAAGAGGGTCGCTGTTCTTGCGTTGCTAAATTGTCCACCACAAAGAAGAAATTTGGGTACAGAAGGGGTTGTTTAACAGCATTGAATAAGCTGTAGTAGCAAGGTTTTAAAATGATGTCAACGGTATATTACCTTTCCACCAAATGAGAATATGGTTTAATTTTAACCTGCAAAAATGTTCTTAAAATTTCTATTTATCCCCTCCATTCTGTTTCACGGAGATCACAGAAGTTATAAGAGGTACACATTTGTGTACCGTTAGAAGCTGATTTTAATTCTTTATTCCTCAAAGAAACCTAGTGTTGTTGGTATTCCCACATTAGACTTTCAAAGGACCCTTTTCAGAGGAAAGGTGCATTATTTCAACTAGTAGCACCAAACCATGTAGTCTCATTCCTCTGTTTCTTACACCATTACATGTACAACTAATTGAGTCCTAAATGGTTAAACTAGAAATCATACAATCTACAAAAGGCATTTGAATCACTGAACACCACTGATCGCATCTGTGGTCAATATTTTCTGGGGAGGAACCTTCTCCCCAAACTTGACACATCACCTTGAAGTGGGCACCTAATCAAGATAAGAGGGGGTACAGCCAGTCTGAAATATTTATTTCACAATGAAACCCTATGTTGTTGGTACTCATTTGTATCGTCTCAATGAGACGTTTCAAATGAATACCAACAACATAGGTTTTAAGTGAGGAATAATGAAATATTCAAATCTGAAAACCAATACCCTTTTTACCTGTAGCTCTGTATATAAGTATTTTCTCCACAAATCTAGGGGCAATTGGCGACTGGAGCCCAATATGCAGATATTACTTCTCCCATTCTTTGTTTACCCTACAGTACGGGCCTTCAGTTGTTCAGTTCACAAACTTCTAAATTTATGTGTTTAGATTTTCAGAAAATAAAAGAGGGTATAGACGAATACTTAAACATTCCTGGGCAAAAGAGAAATAATAAAACAGCTGAATTCCATTTATCGAAAAACAAAAACATGAAAACCAAAACAATGATTGAATGTTTTTTTCTAGAACAGCTGTAGAATGACTTCGACAACACAATTGTTTTTAATGTATTGTAAATATAAACTGCATATCAATACATCTCAAACATTATATCATAACCTTAAGTAAATAAATTTATATGTCTTACCTTCTAAACAATGCGAAAGTGAATGAACTGAGTCGATTAAATAAACGGTCACAAGACTAATGTCGTGACCCACTATCATGTGACTGGATGACGTCACCAATTGAACGGTTCAGTGATTTTGGAGGAGGAGAGAAGTGACTGGACGATGAGTTGTTCTTGATTAGGGATCGGTCTGAAAAGTAAAAAAAAAAAAAAAACATGTGCAAATCAGAATTTAATAACGTTATTTAATTCCCCCCCCCCAAAAAATGGAATTCCTATTAGAATATAAGAATATCATGAAAAGAGCAACTCTTCAAGTGATTTGATTGAGGTAGCCTATGTCACTAAAAAATCATATCGTGGTGCACTGGCTGTATCGGGATCCGCAAAGCAAATTTATACATTACGGTGTGATTAGATTTTAGTTTCAAGCTTCCATGAAATCAACAAATAGATATCAACTTTCTTATCAAATATTCTAATTACTACGAAGAAAAAGATAGTATATAGGCCTAAATATCTAGTCTAGATTTCTCCGCAATTTAAGAAATAATTCTTCGGAGTTACCAGCAATGTAGTCTCCTATATGGACAGACATGATCTGCTTTATGATCTCCAACACGGTTTTCGGAGCAAGCGGTCATGCGAAACGCAACTGGTCACACTAACAGAGGACCGTTCTGATGCGTAACTCCGGCATTAGCAGGTAAAACAGACCTTGTCTTACTTGACTTTTCCAAGGCGTTTGACAAGGTGAGCCACCAGAAGCTACTGCTCAAACTACACAAGTACGGTATAAGAGGTCCAACCCTAAAATGGATTCAAGCTTTTTTATCTGATCGGACTCAGACAGTTGTCCTAGAAAATGAGAAATCGGATCATGTCTGTTCCTGTCACCTCTGGGGTTCCTCAAGGCTTTGTCCTTGGTCCCATACTTTTTCTCATTTACATAAACGACCTCACGGACGCAACAAAATCCAAGGTACGGCCATTTACTTGGCAGTCTACAGCTTGCAGGATGCTCAGATTCTCAGTGCAGGATCTTGATCAACTCCACTTGTGGGAACTGGAGTGGGACATGAAGTTCAATCCCAGTAAGTGTGTTGTAATACACATCACAAGGTCTAGAAGTCCTGTCCCATGCCAGTACCTGCTGCATGGCCAAGTCTTAGAGTCGGGTGTGGGCTCCAAGTACCTGGGCGTGGAGATCAGCAACAACCTATCATCCAACAGTCATATACAGAACATCACTTCCTCTGCAAGCCGTTCCCTTGGCTTTCTTAAGAGAAACATTAGGACACAAAACCCAGCACGTAGAGAAATGGCCTACAAAACTCTTGTTCGCCCCCAGGTGGAATATTCTTAATCAGTATGGAGTCCCTACACTGACTCAAACATTAACAAGCTGGAAACTTGATTCGTTGGACCCTGAATAACTATTCCCCATATGCTAGTGTGACTGAGATGATCCATTCTCTAGGCTGGAGGTCCCTTGATCAGAGGAGGTCTGACGCTCGTCTCTGTCTATTTTACAAAATCTTATATGGCATTGTAGCCATTGACATGCCTCCTTATTTTGTCCAACCACTGAGAATTCCAAGAAACTCACACACTCTTTGCTTCCGCCAAATTCAAGCCCCAGTGAATTACTACAAATACTCATTCTTCCCCCTCGCAATCGTGCAATGGAATAGGCTGCCATCACATATAGCTTTACTGCTAACTTTCGACTCTTTTAAAAGGGCAGTTAGCTCAGTCAACCATCCAATGCCTTAAATGTCAGCGCACTGTTTTTAGCTATCATTGTCAGCTTGTTTCTGACTTTTAACATTTTAAACCCCATCATCTTTTACTCCACCCTAACTAAAAAATCTTTCACTGATTCCATCAATTCACATAACGCGTTCAACAGGCGTTGCATGTATAGACACATATAACGTCAAGCGGCGCATTTTTTTTTTCATGTTTAACGCTTACACATTATGTGACTGTAGCACCAATTAGTATTGCCTAACCGAATACAGTCATTAGGTTTTCGCATGTTACTTCTAAAAAAGACAAAATGGTATTTCCGGACAAATTCATTGGTTGAAACACGTTTCTTTATAAGAATAAAGTACATTGATCAATATATGTGGTACATGAAATACAGCAACCAGGACGTCAGAAAGACAACGTCGGATTGCCTTCTGTTACAGAAATTGATACTCAATGAGAGTATGTGATCGAAAGTAGGCCTATCGTCACTGACACCTAGTTAAGAGTCACAACAATATTAATTTCACTATAAAATATTGAAAACAAGCAACTGTAAAAATTTCGAATGCAAGAAAACCTTATTTTGCATCAAATGAAGGACAAGTATCAACTGTTTGTAAAACCTGTTACTGAATTACATGACATAATGCCAGGCCATTTAGACACTTAACTATATACTATAATAGTTAATGTCAAAACGCTGTAACCTGGAATTTGATGATATATTGGCACATTTAGAGATTATTTGTAGGAAATCGAAATTTGGGGTAATCTTATTAAATAAATCCCAATTACAGTATGTGTTTTGAATTCTCGACGTCAAAAACGTACGTCAGAAACTCGCGGTGTGCGCCGCTTGGTGCATAGAGTATGTCTTTGGACGCTTATATCTTGACATATGTTTGGCGTACTTCCATTAAATTTGGTGTGCGAGCAGAGAAAAGAAAGCCAAATAAAATGATATGATTTATCTTAAGACTTAAGAAAAGGGTCACATTAGGAACTTGTATGAAAAGTATTATCACAATCCGCCAATGGATTTGGAAATGATATTTTAAGAAGATTTAATAGTAAAAATAAGCCATGCCCTGCAACGCCCATATTTTGGGGACAATCTAACTTTCTTGAACAAGAAGAGGGTCACCCAAGGAACACGTCTTCTAAGTTTCATTAAAATCCGCCTAATGGTTTGGGAGGTGAAGAGATTTTCAAGTGAAAATAAGCCACGCCTTTCCACGCCCATATTTGGGGATAATTAAGATAATCTTGAACAACACAAGGAGAGTGTGACCCAAGGTATATGTCTGCCAAGTTTCGTCAAAACTAACCTAATGGTTTCAGTTAAAATAAGCCAAGCCCTACCACAGCCATGTTCGGGATGCACGGGCGCACATACGGACGCACGAAGAACACCCCGCAATGACAATAGCTCGATGACCTTCGGCCAGTGGAGTCAAAACTATTCAACGTATTTCGACCGCGACCCACAACTGAGCAGGCGAAAACTTTTGCCTGCTTTCAAAAGTTAAGGATAAATCGTAGACCTATGTGGGATAGCAGCTGGAGGCTAGAAAAGGGTGTAATTGTAGTACTTGTTTGAGAATTACCAGGAATCCATTGTTAGGTGCTCCAGCCGCCACGATTTAGCTGAAAGATTCTTGAAAGCGGCGTAAATACCCATTAAACAAATAAATAATTAAAAAGTTCTGGACAGTAAGAAACGGTAAGAAACAGTCGAAGCGACAATGGTCAATGATTAATTCGAGGATATCGTGTTGACAAATCTTCAATATTCTTACCCATATGCCTACCTATCATTGGAATTTGGTCGATAACCAGTCATGATTGATAATTTTGTTAATTGATCAGTAACTGTAGCATCTTACACGCCGTAAAAAGGAGAAAGTAGGGGGGGGGGGGAGAAAATGCTAGAAGGTTATTTAAAAAATGCATGTTGAAAAAATATGCGGTACATGACACAAAATATATGCATTATACACGTGTATAGAATTGAGATCTCAAAGCGAACCTTTCCTATATAGAAGTGAGGAAAAACGTTTTATGGAGAGAATCCTGCCTTGCGTTCAGGATCACAAAACGATGCAAAAAGTTTGCTTATTAAAGCCCGCTTTGCACGCAATTGCACGTGCAAAGCGAGGTATAATTGGAAAACAGTTTGCACCGTTTTGTGATCCTGAACGCAGTGCAGAACCCACATGCAGTTTAGGAGGGGTAACCCTAAGTTATGGTAGAGTAGCCCTGTATCTGATACGCTGATGGAGATATCCCCTATTAGCTTATCGCAGAGACTACTACTTATTAAGAGCTTACTATAGGTTATAGGTAAGTTTATACTTATCTATTTTAGTTCGATGACGACGAATGCTTAGTCTAATCAACAGAGTCGCTCTCGAACGCTCAATCCAGCCCTGTGTTCAGGATGTAAAAGCGTTTCGCAAGCGCTTTGAGATGATACCCCGCTTTGCACGTGTACATACGTGCAAAGCGAGGTAACATTTTTAAAGTGCTTTGCTAACATTTTCATCCTGAACGCAGGGCTGGTGTTTTCGCGTCTCTGAGAGAGAGGCAATGGTTTACAGCCACTGCTACCCAAATTCTACAGCTGGGTGAACTTTGACTTGCTATCAAGTGTTTTGCCCACCCAGGCGACGGTGGGGCTCGAACCACGGGCCTCCAGGTCACAGGTCACAGGTCGAGCGCCTTTACCATGAGGTAAACGAGGCAGTCAACTTTCTTCTGGTGGTATGTTAGGTTATGTGTTGTAATTTTGAACTATGAGCTTATATGCCCAAGGTCTCAAAAACGTATGTTCTGTTCTTTTCTATTCGGTATTTTATAAAAGCAAACGTCATAATCGAATGCATTTGGTACTCTTTAATAAAGCGAGACGGGTTACCAAGTAACAGTTTTAGTCACTTGACAAACCCGTGATAACATCTGAAGTGCGCATCTTTAATCTGAAGGACCTTTGATACTGAGAACACTTCAATATATCGATACGATCAAAAATATAATACACATTAGTCACACAGATACATGGCGGTGCAGCAGGGTAAAAGTCAAGTATGGAGAAAAAAACAAGAGGACATGTGCCCTGTGCCAAGTTCAGGATGAAAAATTGTTTCGCGAGCGCTTTGAGATGATACCCCGCTTTGCACGTGCATATACGTGCAATGCGAGGTATCATTTCGAAAGCCTTCGCTAACGTGTTCATCCTAAACGCAGGGTTGGTCGTACAGCGCTGACCTGAGGCACTGTTGCAAAATGACAAGCTCCTTCTAAGTTTTCAAGCTGACATCCATCAACACATTTGACCCTGAAATGTCACCTCTGTGTGCCCAAAAAGATTCATTTAAAGCTTTTACTTTGTGACCATTTTTTTACCCCATATAATCTTAATTAAAATAGTCCAGGACATTTTAACGAACCGAGCGTATAGACAGACGTATTTCATTCATTAATTGGGAAGGATCTTAACCTTATTTGGATCGACTACGTCTATATAGACTAGTTAAGCCATTTATCTAAGGACATGTCTCTCTAATTTGCATATCCAGAGCAACTAAACTGCCTTTAAATCGCCACATAACTCTTTCCTCCGACAAGATTCGTCCCGAGTCTTGGCTTGGCAGGTCCGTGGGTAAGGCAATTCCAATTTGGCAGTTGACATTATACCGCTACTGCAAGTAAATATAATAAACCGAGCGCCTAGACGAACGTGTTCAATACATCGAAATAGATCCTAAGTCCTTAATGGTTCAAATTTATCTATATACATGTAGACTATCATTAGCCATTTTCCTGGGACGGGTCTCTTAACTTTGTATATCAACAGTTACTTACCTGCCTTTAATCCTTTTTAAAACATTATTCTCCCCTCCAAGAACACTCGTCCCGAATCTTGGCCAGGCAGATCCGTGGGTAAGGCAAATCACATCTGGCAGTTGTCATCAACCCATCACTGCCAGCAAATGTAACAAACCGAGCGCATAGGCAGGATCCTCAACCCTAAATGGATAGATTTTTCTATAAAGACTTCCATACGCCATATATCTTAGGACAAGTCTCTCTAGTTTGCATATCCACATCAACTGAAGACCAAGTGGATTTTTATCATGCTGTGTAGAGTTTTTTTTAATATCGTGCTGAGGTAAAAAAAAAAAGTTTCTTGCTGTGGGGACATTTCTTAATAATGCAACAGGGAATTTTTTATCATGCCCGAGAGAAAATTTCTTTCATTCTACAGGTACATGTTTTTATCGTGATGCTGTGGACTTTTATGTCGTGCAGCAAGAAATTTTCTTTCACGCTGCAGGTTGTTTTTTTACATGCTGCGGAAGAATTCTTTAAATGTTTAATCATGCTTGCTTCGGAAATCTTTTATCATACTGTGTCTTTTTCAAGCTACTGGGAATTTTTTTTTATCATTGTTCAGGGGAAAAAAATCAAGTTGTTGGGAACATGTTTATAATGCTACCGGGAAAGTTTTTTTTAATCATGCCAAAAGGGAAATGATTTACCATGCTGTACAAAAAATCTTAAGTAGACCAAGTGGGCTTTTTTTTATCATGCTGTGTAGATTTTCTTTTTATTTTCGTGCTGAGGTAAAAGAAATATCATGTTGAGGGTAATTCTTTTAATAATGCCACAGGGAATTGTTTTTATCATGCCGCAGATAAAATTTCTAAAAAAAATCATGCTACAGGTAAATGTTTATATCATGCTACTGTGGACTTTTATACCGTGCAGCAAGAAATTTTCTTTCATGCTGCAGTTTTTATTTCACATGCTGTGTGTAGGTTTTTAAATAATGCTACGGAAGAATTTTTTTCATGTTGCAGGGGAAAGCTTTCTATAGTGCTGCGGAAAATATCTTTCTTTCTGAGTGTGTGTGTGTGTGTGTGTGGGGGGGGGGTGAGTATGCTGCTGCAGGGAAAATGTTCAATGATGCTTCGGAAATTCTTTTATCATACTGCAAGAAAAATTTGATATCGAGTTGCAGGGATTATTTTTCATTATTATGCGGATTATTAATTGTTTATCGTGATCCATTGAAATTTCTTATCATGCTTAGATGAAAATTTTTATCATGCTGCTGGAAAGTTTTTCTATCATACTGCGGGGGAAATTTTAAGACATGCTGCAGTTAATTTTTTCATCATTTTGCATGTTTTTTTTTATTATTATTCTAGGGAGATTTTTTTGAGATGCTTCAGGATTTTTTCTTTCCGCGCTACAAGGAAAATCTGTTTCTGTCGGAAAATATAATCAGCACACCGAGTAGCCTAAGCAAGAAATTCTTTCGTGCTGCTGGTTGTTTATTTTCAATAGCTGCCGGTAGGTTTTTAAATAATGCTGCGGAAGAATTTTTTTCGTGTGGCAGGGGAAAACTTTCTATCGTGCCGCGGGAAGATATTTATCTTGCTGGGGGGAGGGGGGGGGGGGCTGCAAGTAAAATGTTCAATCATGTGTCAGAAATTCTTTTATACTGCTTTTAAACTTGATTTCGTGCTGCAGTAATTATTATTTATTTATTTTTATTATTATTATGCGAGCATGTTTTCAATCTTGCTACAGGAAAGTTGTTTATCGTGCTGCATGGAAATTTCTCATCATTCTGTGATGAAAATTTTTATCGTGCTGCTAGTAAAGTTTTCTATTAAGCTGCGGGGGCAATTTTAAGACGTGTTGCAATAAATTTTCTTCATTATATTGTAGGATTTTTTTTTTATCATTTTAGAGAGATTTTTTATCACGCTTTAGGATTTTTTCTGCCACACTACAAGGAAAATTTGTTTCAATGCTATAGGAAAATATTTTCAGCACACAGAGAGGAATTTTTTCATCATGCTGTTAAGAATCTTTTTTATCGTGCTGAGGGGGATATTTTTTTTATCATGCTGTGGGGGATTTTTGTTTCAAATGATACAAGAATTTTTTATCCTGCCGCGGAGACTTTTTTTTTATCATGCTACAGGGGAAAAAAATTTTATCGTGTCACGGGATTTTTTTTAAGGTTACTGGGTGGGGGCGGTTATCAGGCTGCCGGGGAAATTTTTTTCGTGATGCTGCAGTGAAAATATTTAATCATGCTTCGGAAAATCATTTATTATACTGTATGAATTTGATATCGTGCTGCAGTGATTTTATTTATTGTAATTCTATGGGGATTTTTTTCGTTCAGGCTCCAGGATTATTTTTTTGTGTGTGCTTCATTGATTTTTTTGTCGTGCTGCATGGACTTGTTTTTATCATCTTGTGGGGGGAATTTTTATCATGCTGCTTGGAATTTTTTCCATCGTGCTGCGGGACAATTTTTAGTCATGATGTAGGCAAAATCTTTCATCATATTGTAGGGACAAAATATCATTCCAGCCAGATCTTTTCTTATCATGCTGCAGGATTTTTTCCCACGCTACAAGGAAATTCTTTTACCATGCTGTATGAAAACCTTTAAAGCAGACCGAGTGGATTTTTTTAAATTATGATGGGTAGAATTCTTCTTAATCTTGCTAAGGGGAATTTTTATCATGGTGTGTAGAGGAAATGGGGGGGGGGGGTGTTTTATAATGCTGCGGGGAATTTTTCATCATGTCGCGGAATTTTTCATCATGCCGCGGAGAAAATTTCTTATCATCATTGCAGGGAAATGTTTTTATGATGCTGCTGAAAAAGTTATGATATCCTGCAGCAGGAATGATTTTTTTCATGCTACGGGTAGGTTTCTAAATAATGCTGCACATATTTTTTTTTTATCTTGTTGCAAGGGAAAAATAGTTTTATCGTGCCTAAGGGGGGGGGGGGTCTTAATCATGCAACATGTGGATTTTTTATCATGCTGCAGGGAAAATGTTAAATCATGCTTAGGGATTTTTATCCTGCTGCAGGTAATTTTTTATGATGCAAGAAAATTTATTATCGTGCTGCAGGGATTTTTTTATATCATTCTGTTGGATATCTTTTAATCATGCTACAGGGAAAACTTTTCATCGTGCTGTATGGAAATGTTTTATCATGCTGTGTGGGGAGGGAGGATTTTTAGTCGTGGCACAGGAAAATGTTTTCATCGTATTGAAAAAAGTATGCTTGCTGAAATATCGCAGTGATTAGTACATCTTCCCATGAATTCCTGTCTTTTTGCCGGCAAAGAAATACATCCATAAAATTTCATCAGAGCCATCTGTTACTCATCTCTGTTTGGTATTCTACTTTCTTTATGTCGATTGGCGTTAGATAAATGACCCATGTCACAATAATATATTAGTGTATTTCTTGGTTATGTTCTACCTAAATTGATCAAACAATTGATTAGAAAAACCTCTGATATGTAGATTTCGGTTTGCAGCAAGTCTTTGAGGATATTTACAAGTTTGTCTTTAAAAGAATCTCGGATACTACGGTTGACTGCAAGTCCTCGAGGATACTTACCAAGTTGTCTTCGTAATATAACCTTTGACAAATTTCGATCTGCAGCTGGTCCAAGAGGATTTCTAATCACTTGTCCTCCCATTGTTCCATTCAGGGCCCGAGGTTTATAAAACTTCTCAGGCTCAACTGAGAATTTTCTCAAATTTTGAATTTAAATAAATGTATGAAAATAAAAGATAATATTAATAAGTTGTTATTTATAACAACTTATTAATATTATATTTTATGTTAACTCATTAAAATGAGTTTAAAAAAAGAATTATGGCTTTAATCTCAAATTGAAATTTGAGAAAATTTTGAATTAAGAATGAGAAAAGTTTTATAATCTCTGGCCCTGGTTCACCAGCTTTTATATAGACGAGAAGAGAAGAAATAAAAATGTTTTTCCTCGGACACATAGAACATAACTACTTATTCTTTTCTGGTGACTGTTGCTTGATATTTTTGTTTCGCTTGAACCCATACTACATGCATCTTGCATAGACTAAAAACGTCCCAAATATTTAGGAATCATCTTCCCTAAAGCAAGAAAGCCCACATGTCCATGCGATGTCTAAGGTCTAAGGCTTGAATTACCTTCACTTAAGTTTATTTGAAAAAGAAAATGAAGAAAGGGTCACCAACTACGCATGGATTCGCTAAAATAATATTGACCAAATTCATTGATTGAGGTGAGCGCTTTTTTGGCTTATGGTATTCTTTAACCATCCTTACTACAGCAAACATTCTGGGTTATCAACATAGATCATAAATGAAACATAATATTTAAATGATATTAATATGGGTTTCGGTTATTCAATAATTTGTTTACGACAAACTGATATACCTTTAAAACATTACATACAAAACTCCCTACGAAAACGGACAAAACAGCTCATATTACTGCTACGAGGTTGTTTCAAAGTACTTTCATGTATCGAATCGTGTATCTAAATCACCATTCAATCTCTAGGAACAGTAAGAAACGAAGGAATATTATTTCATCATGGTACCTATAGGATGAAAAGTAAATGACGGTTATACAGAAATTGGAGTTGATTTTTAGGTCTAAAAAGAATCACATTACTTGATGGCTGTAAAATCTTACTGGAACATGCAGAAGTAACAACCTAAACTGTATATTTGATTTTATTTGCTCCAAAATTCACTTGCCCCACAGCAATTTTCACTTGTCCCGGGCAAGTAGGCATCCGTTTGAGTAAAACCCGTGTGTAGCATAATAATAATAATATAAGAAAAATACCAGTAGCGAGATAAAAAAAAGGTGTCCCATCCCGGGGTCGTTTTGGTGTTTCTTTATGGTGCCTTACTTACCAAAAATAGAAAAAATTCTTCTGCCTTCATATTTTAAATTGCCATTTTTGATACGAATGCATATTCATTTGATTTTATTTGGCATTTTGATTAACTGTCCTATACACACAAGCTTGTATTTAATTATATATTTTTCTGTCCAGTAGCGGAGCATAAAAATTTTCCTGATTCATCATACCTTCCCCTCTCTCCTCGCTCTACTTTCTGTCTCTGTCTCTTACACTTCCTTTCTCTTTTCTTTCTCTCTCTCATTTTCACTTTTCCCCCTCTCTGTCTCTCGAAGTATAGCTTTTATGTCGTCGCATTTGTCACCCCTCTCCTCTATATCTCCTAGAGCTTGATGCAGAATGTGACTAAATACCCCCACAAGTGCTTTCAGAGAATAATTTAATTGTTGACAATGGGAATTTCAAGCAAGTACTGAATATTCACTGTTCCCCTTTAAATTTACTCTGTTTTGTATTCTTTGATAGGTCCTGGACAGCACATCATATATTATTTTATTTTCTATGATGAGTCCTGGAAAGTAATGAACAAAAGTTGTAAATAATATTTCATAACCTTTAAATGAAAACCGAAGTAGAAGCTAAGTTCAAGAGCAGATAATTCTTGAACCTAAGGGAATTGAGACCCCAAAATTGTATCTTGCGCAACTTCAACATGTGATAAAAGTTTGTAGAAAAGTCTCATTTTTTTAAGGAAAACTGGAGGAGTAGTTTGCGATACAAAATTACTGGTAAATGTTTACGAAAAGAAAAATCTTAAGCTCAAGGGAAGATAATTCTTGAACCAGGGGGAGTTTGGACATCAAAATTGCGTCTTGCAAAACATCCATATATGATAAATGATTGTAAAAAATTTAAAGCTATTGAAGGAAAAACTTAAGGAGGAGTTTGTGACACAAAATTACTAGTATATGCGTACAAAAAGAAAAAAAAATGTCTTAAATATAAGGGCAGATAATTCGTAAACCGGGGGAGTTGGAAGCTCAAAATTATATCTTTCTAATTTTCATCATGTGATAAATATTTGTATAAATTTTTAAAGCTTTTAAAGGAAAACTGAAGGAGGAGTTTGCGACACAAAATTACTACTGTATGTGTACGAAAGGAATAAAGTTTCTTAAGTTCAAGGGCAGATAATTCTTGAAACAGGGGTTCGCGACACAAAATTACTAGTATATGTTCCACAGACGGACGGACAGATAGACAGACGGACAGGCTGACTGTGGTTTACCCCGAAAACATTCGTTTTGCGGGGGTATAAAAAACACTTTTTGATTCTTCATTCAAGCACTACATTTTGCACTGATGTCCTTCAGAGTAAACTATTTCTATGAATATTTTGTTTAAAAAGTGGAAAAAGACAACGGAAAGCAAAGCCTTTGGTCAGTCCGTCTATCCCTAGTGTCAGAACGTACATACGTCCGTCCGTAATAATCTTGTGAACGCAACTCCTCCAACATGTTTGGACGGATTTGGATCAAACTTTCACAATAAGTTCCTAGTCACAGCTCATATTGTCGCGGTTTGAATTTCAGCCGCGTCATAGAAAAAGGGGCCTGTCTATTTTCCTGTGAACGCAATGTCATCATTTATGGACTGGTATTCATGAAACTTTTCCAACTGTTCCTAGTCATCTGACCTTGTCGTAGGTTGACCGTGCAAATTTTAATACAGCAATGTTTCAATAAAATGTTTGCTGTTTGTATCCCTATGTGATGATTTAAGATTTTCTACTTTATATTGCTCTAGCATAGCTACCATTTTGAAAACGAAACCATGTTGTTTGTCATCCTAGACATGATAAATTACATATTGTGCACCCTCAAGAATATATATTCAGCATTTAGCACTATGTTGCTTTCAATTTCGAATACCGTGCTTTTCTTAATGGTTTTCAGCCCATTTTTATCGCTTATAGACAATAAAATGGTGGTCACCTTTTAAGTTGGCGGCCAACTAGTAAACTGACACCACGAACGTAAGTTAACGAAAATTTTCAGTGTTGGTTTCTTTTAGCTGAAATCTAAGCGGGTCTATGGATCGTGGAAACCGTACATTTCTATAAAAAAAAAATGGACCCCGGAGTATATGCGAAATCTCATGCTCCTATAGCCTAGAAACGGATTTCTGAAAATTGATATATTTATATCGCTGATAAAGAATGACTATGGCTGCGATTTTAGAAAACAGACGCCAATGTGTCATACTAAATTGGCCATCGTACATTTTTGAAATCGCCCTACCGTGTACCAAATTGTGTACTTGTAGAATGAAGAATTTTCATAATTTGCATCAGTTTAGCAAATACGCCTGGCGACCATCTTGGAAAATGGCCACAATGCTGCATGTCTATCGTAGATACCTTGCATTTTTGAAAAGGCATATAACAGAGTATTCATGTGCCAAATCTGTTGTTAGTATGGCCTGGAAATGGATTTTTAGCGTCCGAGCATTAATATGGCTGGTAAACATTGATTTTGTTGACCATCTTGTAAACTGGCCGCCATATTGTCTTTTTGCATTGGCCACCCAACTTTTTTGAAAGTGCAATACCACAGAGTAAATCTTTAGTAAATTTTGTGCTTGCATGCCAATGATTAAAAACTTTGGCCATTTATTTTTCTTATAGCCAAAAAGACTGGCGTCCATCTTGGAAAATGGCCCCCCATGACCTGCAGTATATCTGTGGCAAATTTGGTGCTTGTTACACAGTGAAAGATTTTTTTGGTAATCGGCCCTGCCATACCAAAGCCGAGTAATGCCCGATCCCCCCCCCCCCCCCAAAAAAAAAACCCCTCCACTTACCCACCCACCCACACCCTGACACGAGAAAGTGTCCTTGATTTTGATCGTATAAAAGATTCTGTTCCATATGACATAGGCGCCTCAATTCATATGTTCCTCAATTCAATCTATGCAACTGCATAACTTGAATACTTGGCTTGATCTGATAAATGTCTACAAGTTTTTTCTTTACAACCCTCAAATTAAATCAACTTAAATTTTGTTCGAAAAATTTGTTCTGTAGCACGAGAAGAATACATGTTTATCATATTCAAATATGTTTGCTCAATGGAGTATGAGTTCAGGACTAAATTCTATCACAATTCTTTATTTAGTGGTCAGCCAAAATAATGCAATGGCATTTCAGCATATCAATCAATTTCAATGATGAGTTACTTTGATTTGTCAGGATTCCAAAGAATTCCATTAAGCCAACCATATGGACACAACTCTTTACATTCAGTTAGCGCATAGCAAGAATTCAATCATTCTATCGAAATCCTACAGTTTTGTTATTTCATTTTATTTTATTTATTTATCATTATTGTTTTGTTTTTGTTTTTTTTTTGGGGGGGGGGGGGGGGTGTTCCAGAAGACTGGCTAAAGGGTAAACAAATTTAAAGATAAGCAATTAAGGCAGAAAGGTAAAAAACAAGATAAGCTCAATTTTTTAAACTTATAATAACTCTCTTCATCTGGACATTTATAACACATAATTACAACTTCACAATTTCTTTCACATGTATCTTTACAATTCCTTCACATTATTCTTCCACAAATCATCCATATATAACAATAAAATAAACATATAAGTTTAAATACAAAGGTTGTATAGATCCACAAGTTCAAGTGATTGATCAAAGGTCAATTTTGTCTATACCTGTATAGACAAAATTGACCTTTGATCACTCACTCTAAATTGCAGAACTATACACTACTGCAAATGATTATATGTAGATAAAATTTCATTTGCCGAAAATTCTAATGTGAATTAATGTAACTTTAAAAGAAAATTTTAATTTTTGGTGGAATACATGTACTTCCCCAAACATTACTACATGAATGTATCAAACTAAGATCTTATAGATTGTTTAAATGGGGCTAATGCCTTTTTTCAGTAATGTTGTGAACTTATGGTGGCTGGAGCACCTAACAACAGGTTTCTGGTATTTTTCGCAATAGTACCACCATAACACCCAAATTAATGTCTGAAAGGACATTTGCTACTGTCAGAGACAAATGGCACCCCCATGGTTTTGCGAAAAACTTGTTTGATACATAAAAACCAATCAAAGCATTGTAGGAAAAAAAATTAATTGCTTGTACCAAGCAAATTCACATTTTCCTTCAATGTGTTTTTTTTTAAGAGAGTGGACCCGTAATAGTTCCTCAACATCTGGCAACTCATGATCTCGATGTTAACCAAGGTTTCCCAAAGAAATCTTTAGGAAACCTCAGTCAACACAGTTTAAGTTCATGACTTCCAAATTGTTGTGAAACTATTACGGGTCCACTAACTCAAAATTAACTTTTGTACCTTATGGAATGTCTTTAAATTTGGACCAGTCTAAAATTCAGTCAACTGCTTTAGATTTGACTTGTGCAGAGACAGATATATAGAGATTACAAGAGTACTGCTACAGGTGCCTATACTCGTCTGTTGAATGCTGGATAGTTGATAAAACTTCTTAGTCAAAAAAGGGGCATAATTTGCACAAAATCTACCACAATTTATCTTTCTTGATAGAATAGGTTGTTCTATTGATAGTTAACATGTGCTCTAGTTTCAAGTGAATTGGCTTCAGTAACCCAGAGATGTCACAAAATGTCAAAGTTTTTGCACGACAACACACAAGTATTTTTTTCCCCTAAAATATTTGTCTTTAGAAGAGAAATACTTACATCAGGGGTAAGGAATAAAGAATATCAGTGCAATTGAAACGAACAGGTATTGCAGAAGTAAAACAGAATCAATGCCATTTTATCTTTAGATGAAGAGGCAAAAAAGTTCATAAAGTGACTCCTTTAAAAAATGTGTGACCCATCAATTGAAAAGGGCCCATCTGGGAACTCCGTAAAAGGAAATATTTGAAAAAAAGATTGATTCTAGCACAGGATGCAGCTAGTACAGAGGTAATATTTCAATTTTTTTTTTTATAGGAAGGTACATTGATTATTTTAAATTCAGAAAATTAGTTCAGTGAGAAAAGTTTTGAACCAAGTCAGCCTGCCCAATCTGCACAGTCTGATTAGGGTCGACACTTTACTCACTACCCAAATGGTCCTTTTTTGAATGACAGGTCACATAATGAACACACACACATATTCAAACTTTGGGACATAATCCTTTGTGTCAATCAATATAAAGATTACAACAGCTGTGTAACAAAGAATTAAAGTAACACTATTGTTAGAACCATAAATAAAACCTTACAGATACCCAGTACAATACTGCATCTATAAAGCAAAGTTGATTGATAAAATGCCTTAACTACAGCTGTATTTAAGACATTCAAGTTTGTTACCTTGAATAGGGTTTAATGCCACTTTTAACAGTATTTCAATCTTATAGCAGATAGGAGAGTGGACCCAATATAGTTCTGAAAGGTTGCAGGAGTCATGAACTTTAACAGTTTTAACAGAGGTTTCCAAATGATTTCATTAGGAAACCTCGGTTAAGATTGTGAAAGATCAAGATGTCCCGAATGTTGCAGAAATATTGCGGGTCCATCACCTTAAAATAGTTGAATTGTTGTGGCCTGAGTGAACAATGACTAAGCTGTTCCAAAAGATTACAATACATAGAAATTAAATGATAAACAAGATGTGTTTGTGAAACACGAATGCCCCCGTAACAGCATTTTTTTTTCAAAGTTTGGCCTTGACAGATGACCTTGACCTTGTCACATGACCTTGACTTTGGTACCAGCGGATGGGGATCATTGAGATCTATCATCATGCCAAATATTAGCTTTGTATCTTGAATAGGCTTGAAGATATTGGCAAGGTTAAGTTTTCAGGTTAAGTTTTCGGACAGAGGGACGGACGGACAGACGGACATGAGTAAAACAATATGCCCCCGATCTCTCGATACGGGGGCATAAAAATATAGATGGACAAATTTACAGGTTCATACACACGCATACATAAATAACATTGTACGGACAGTCCACACTTTTGAGTTTAAGATGGCAGGTTGGATTCATAGACTTATTCTTCTAATTATGAAATTATTTCATTTTTGCAATCACATGCCCATATATAAAGTCTGATGGAAGAGGAGTTATATGCAAAAGATGTAATCTGAGGGAGAATAATAATTAAGTGACTGTGATTTAAATAGAGGATTAGGAGTTTTTTCCTTTAACCTTGTACTGCCAAATAACAGCTAAATGTCACAAGGGGGGGGGGGGGGAGGTTGCTCAAGAGAGGGCTCCAGAAGTGATGTTAAATAAATGAAAATACACATAAAAATCTATAAATCTATAAATTAATTACCTGACAAAGTCAATAATTTTTCTATTTATCTATAAATAGATATCCATGTACAACTGAAGTCAAACATTTCAACAAAATTCCCAATTTGAGTCACTTCCAATAGTGCAAAAATTGTTTAAAACATTCAGAGAAGTAAAAACAGCAGAATTGGAGCACCTATTTTCTCCCTTGGAAAATTGTAATTGAACCTAATTGTAATTGTAATTATTTTAAGTGTGTTTGATCAAATCATCATTTGAAGTGGAAATCTTAGATCTATTACCATATGATAAAATTTGAGACCAGTCGAAAGGGATTTTTGGCAAATGACAACTTCAAGTCTATAAATTTAATTTCTATGTTGGTCATTAAAGTATGGTTTTAGATTGATTAAAGTAAATCCCTTGTTTCACCAAAAGAATTTCAGTTTTTCTTTTCAGGGACGTAAAAGGTCTGATTGTATAGGAATGGGTACTGGTTACGATATATGTAATAATAAATAATTTTCTAATTTGATTTTTCAAGATAGGAATGCCCCATTGACATTCGCTAAGGCATTCAATATCACAATACAAGCATATATTTACACAAAATTGATCATAGCTTTAAAACCCCCAAAATGGAATATATTGCGCTAGAAGGAATAAATGATAAATACCTTCCAGATGTAGAGATAAAAGGGGGTAATGCCAGTCTAAAATCTTTATTTCTCATTGTATCAGGTACTCATTTAAATTGTCTTGATGAGACGATTAAAAAATCATCTTAATGAGACGATTAAAATATCGTCTTGATGAGACAATTCAAATGAGCACCCACTGTAAAGGGTTAGAATTATTTGAATAATTCAATCTGAAATCAAAAATACCCCCTCTATCTGTAGCCATGCATTCCTTAAAAACCTTTTCAAGTCAATACAGCAGATTTTCAAGTTTAAAATATATCTTCAACAATTCATTTCATTACATACAATAGTTCAGAGCTCCAAACAATGGGATGTGATTCCAATCTAAAACATTCTCATCTAAACTCTATGATATGGCTAATCAACAGACTGGTCTTCATGAGACATTCTAATGAGCACCCACAACATAAGAGATAAATACAAAGATTTTTTTTTTCTATGTCAAAATCTAAATGTCAAATTTCTCATCCAAATCCAATGATGTGGGTATTCATTGGGATATTCTCAATGAGACAATTCCAATGAGTACCCACAACACAGCGTTTAATATACAGATAATGAAAATTTTAAAAATCAAAATCACTTCCCCATATCCACAGCTCTGAAGGTGCTTAACTAAATGAGTATATATATATTTATGAATGTATTGTGATCATGTTGTTCTAATTTTTCCTGGAACATAATTTTTGTCTATTTCTTGTTCTTGTAAAAACATGTGTAGACACTTCTCATTCTGTGCTAGTGGATGACCCGCGACTCTGAAATTGAGGAAGACATAATTTGTTACTGTATATCTAGTCATTTCTGTGTTAGTACATTTTCATTTCTGCAGGATAAAAAGGTATTGGCAACTTCATACTTTAGCATTAGAGTTATACTTGATTTTTTTTTATGTTATATGGAAAACAGGCAACATTCGTACTTTAACATGTCCATTTAGACCTTTATATTGGCAAAAATAAAATTGTCGCAAATAAAACCAGTTTTTAAGCAAATGGTCTCTGGAGTCATTGGGAAATTTAAATTTATACACAAAGAGAAGGTGACTATCAGAAAATATAAGTAGAAAGTATAAGTATTTTGATTTGTCACAATTCAGTATTCAGGTAATATAGGTGAGATAGAGGAGGGGAGCAAAAGGAAAATGCCCCACTCTATCTTAATGCCCTACTCAAGGGAAGGAGGCCAGCTTTCTCAAGACACAATATTGTTGATGATTTGAATTTGATAATTTGATCAAAATCTTGTAATGCTATGATCAAATGCTGTGATGATCCACTACCAATATTTTTTTACAGATGATACTTTCAGGGCTTTTTTTCTAGCAATTGGGAAGAGGCCTTAGCCTGTTCATTTTGGGAAATTTTAGCGCACTATTCAAAAGAATTGGGAAACATAATTTAAATAAAAGAAAGCACTAAAAGTGAGATTCATGCATTATTTTCAAGATTTAATGTTAAATTACTATATTCAAGGGTCTTATCAGTGATGAAATTAATATAAAAACAAATTTTGAAGAAAATAAATCACAACAATGCTAAAATAAGCTGTAATTTTGGGAAATTTTTCTGCCGCAAGTGGGAAAAAAAGAGCCTTTTTTGAATTGGGAAGTAGCCTTTTATAGGCCCCTACTAAAGAACGAGAAAAAGCCCTGACTTTGTATCCCTTTATATTGTGTTCTGTACATGTGACCTGTCACATGAAAAGGGACAATACGAGGAACTCTATAAAATAAATATTTGAAACAAGAGGGCCCGAGTGGCCCTTAATCGCTCACCTGAATTAACAATCTAAAAAAGTTTTTCTAAGATTTGACCCAGTTTTTTACCCTACTTCACCCAATTTCGAACTTGTCTGAGATTTCATCAAGATAATCATTCCGACCAATTTCAAGATTGATTGGGCTAAAAATATGGCCTCTAGAGTGTCCACAAGGTTTTTCTAAGATTTGACCCCGTGACCTAGTTCTTGACCCCACTTGACCCAATTTCAAACTTGTCTTATCTTTCATCAAGATAATCATTCTGACCAATTTTCAGGTTGATTGGGCTAAAAAAATGGCTTCTAGAGTGTCCACAAGGTTTTTCTAAGATTTGACCCTGTGACCTAGTTTTTGACCCCACTTGACCCAATTTTGAACTTGTGCGAGATTTCATCAGGATAATCATTCTTACCAATTTTCAGGTTGATTGGGCTAAAAATATGGCCTCTAGAGTGTCCACAAGGTTTTTCTAAGATTTGACCCTGTAACCTTTTTTTTTACCCCACTTGACCCAATTTCAAACTTGTCCGAGATTTCATCAAGATAATCATTCTGACCAATTTTCAGGTTGATTGGGCTAGAAATATTGCCTCTAGAGTGTCCACAAGGTTTTTCAAGGATTTGACCCTGTGACCTAGTTTTTGACCCTTCATGACTCAATATCAAACTTGTCCGAGATTTCATCAGGATAATCATTCTGACCAATTTTCAGGTTGATAGGCTAAAAATATGGCCTCTAGAGTGTCCACAAAGTTTTTCTAAGATTTGACCCTGTGACCTTTTTTTTGACCCCACTTGACCCAATTTCAAACTTGTCCGAGATTTCATCAAGATAATCATTCTGACCAATTTTCAGGTTGATTGGGCTAAAAATATGGCCTCTAGAGTGTCCACAAGGTTTTTCTTATATTTGACCCTGTGACCTAGTTCTTGACCCCACATGACCCAATTTCGAACTTGTCATATCTTTCATCCAGATAATCATTCTGACCAATTTTCAGGTTGATTGGGCTAAAAAAATGGCTTCTAGAGTGTCCACAAGGTTTTTCTAAGATTTGACCCTGTGACCTAGTTTTTGACCCCACTTGACCCAATTTCAAACTTGTCTGAGATTTCATCAAGATAATCATTCTGACCTATTTTCAGGTTGATTGGGCTAAAAATATGGCCTCTAGAGTGTCCACAAGGTTTTTCTAAGATTTGATCCCATGACCTAGTTTTTGACCCCACATGACTCAATATCAAACTTGTCCGAGATTTCATCAGGATTATAATTCTGACCAATTTTCTGGTTGATTGGGTTAAAAATATGGCCTCTAGAGTGCCAACAAGGTTTTTCTAAGATTTGACCCTGTGACCTAGTTCTTGACCCCACTTGACCCAATTTCGATCTTGTCCGAGATTTCATCAGGATAATAATTCTGACCATTTTCAGGTTGATTGGGTAAAAAATATGGCCTCTAGAGTGTCCACAAGGTTTTTCTTAGATTTGACTCTGTGACCTAGTTTTTGACCCTTCATGACCCAGTTTCGAACTTGTCCGAGATTTCATCAGGATAATCATTCTTACCAATTTTCAGGTTGATTGGGCTAAAAATAGGGCCTGTAGAGTGTCCACAAGGTTTTTCTAAGATTTGACCCTGTGACCTAGTTTTTGACCCCACTTGACCCAATTTTGATCTAGTCCGAGATTTCATCCAGATAATCATTCTGACCAATTTTCAGGTTGATTGGGCTAAACATATGGCCTCTAGAGTGTCCACAAGGTAAATGTTGACAACAGACGACGGAGGACGGACACCGGACGACGCACGACGGAAATCACATAACCCCAAAAGCTCACCTTGAGCACTTCGTGCTCAGGTGAGCTAAAAAGGATTGTGGTTGGCATCGGTCAAACAGAGGTCCCATTTCAAGATCAGAGCAGAATCAAAGACTTGAAAACAGTTGAAAACAGTCTTCAATTCTATTCTGAAGTTGATCCCCAGAGTGTCCTTATAACTCATATCAGTTTTGAAAGTCCTGGCTACATATTTACTACTAGGCTTACAAAATTTGGATTCATTAAACCCTGTATCAAGGCACCAAACTATAATGGATACTTACCCATTGCAACACAACACTACAAGCAAAAATGTTTTATTATATCTTCATAGGTACAGATAAGAAGGGGTAAATTCAGTCAACAGGGCTTTTGTTAGTGTTTGATATTGGGGAGCCATTGACTCCTCACCTAAGAAATTCTGGGGGTCAAATCTGAATTAAAAGGGGTCAAAATGATAGACAAGAGGGCCGTTGGCCCTGGGTCGCTCACCTGAGAAAAAAGCTTCATTACCTAGGTATGTCCATGCAACCACAGAAAAAAGAGATTTTCACTTATTCAATCAGATAACATTTGAAATAATCCCCCCCCCCCCCCTGCTCCTCCCCTGGTCATTATTTATTTAAGCTTTTTTCATAGAAGGTCTGTGATCAGCAAATCTATGCCAGATATACAGGCTGAGTCTGAGACTTTTAAAGTTTTCTTTAATGAGTTGAATAATCCATGTCAAATATAAAGGCTGTAGGGATTCAAAATTCTCAACAAAGCACTCCCCCTCCCCCAAGATGCTCTGCACTTGGTGAATCTACAGTCATGATTTTAGCTAATTCAATTAATGTCCATATGCTGATCATCCATACCAATTTTCAAGTCTGTAGGACTCTTGGTTCATTAGAAGAAGTTTAAAGATTTCAAAAATGATCCAAAGTACTACCCCCTCCCCAAGACACTCAGCACCTGGTGACCCAACAGTTCTGATTTTAGCTATTTTCATTAATGTCCATATATTGATCACCCATAACAATTTTCAAGTCTGTAGGGTTTCTGATCCAGAAGAAGAATAAGGTTAAAGATTTCAAAATTGATCCAAAGTACTACCCCCTCCCCCCTAATGCTCCGCATCTGGCGACCCTACATTCATGATTTTAGCTTTTTTATTTTAGATCCATATGCTTATCATCCATGCCAATATTGAAGTCTATAGGGCTCCTGGTTCATTAGAAGATGAAGGTTAATGTTACAAAATTTATACAAAAGTACTACCCCCTCCCCCCATGTGCCCTGCACCTGGTGGCATTACAGTCATGATTTTAGCTATTTTTATTAAGGTCTATGAGCTAATCCTCCATGCCAATTTTCAAGTCTGTAGGGCTTGTGGTTCAGAAGAAGAAGAAGGTTAAAGATTACAAAATTTTCACAAAAGTACTACCCTCTCCCCCCTGATGCTCCGCACCTGGTGAATCTACAGTCATGATTTTAGCTATTTATATAAAGGTCCATATGCTGATCATCCATGCCAATATTCAAATCTGTCAGGCTCCTGGTTCAGAAGAAGATGAAGGTAAAAGATTACAAAATTTTCACAAAAGTACTCCCCCCTCCCCCCCTGGTGCTCCGCACCTGGCAGCCCAACAGATATTATTTTAGCTATTTTTATTAAGATCTATGAGCTAATCCTCCATGCCAATTTTCAAGTATGTAGGGCTTGTGGTTCAGAAGAAGAAGAAGGTTAAAGATAACAAAATTTTCACAAAAGTACTACCCTCTCCCCCCTGATGCTCTGCACCTGGTGAATCTACAGTCATGATTTTAGCTATTTATATAAAGGTCCATAAGCTGATCATCCATGCCAATATTCAAATCTGTCAGGCTCCTGGTTCAGAAGAAGATGAAGGTAAAAGATTACAAAATTTTCACAAAAGTACTCCCCCCTCCCCCCTGATGCTCCGCACCTGGCAGCCCAACAGATATTATTTTAGCTATTTTTTATTAAGGTCAATGAGCTGGTCCTCCATGACAAGTTTCAAGTCTGTAGGGCTTGTGGTTCAGAAGAAGAAGAAGGTTAAAGATTACAAAATTTTCACAAAAGTACGACCCTCTCCTCCCTGATGCTCCGCACCTGGTGAATCTACAGTCATTATTTTAGCTATTTATATAAAGGTCCATATGCTGATCCTCCATGCCAAGTTTAAAGTCTGTAGGGCTCCTGGTTCAGAAGAAGATGAAGGTAAAAGATTACAAAATTTTAACAAAAGTACTCCCCCCTCCCCCCTGGTGCTCCGCACCTGGCAGCCCAACAGATATTATTTTAGCTATTTTTATTATGATCTATGAGCTGATCCTCCATGCCAAGTTTTAAGTCTGTAGGGCTTGTGGTTCAGAAGAAGAAGAAGGTTAAAGATTACAAAATTTTCACAAAAGTACTACCCTCTCCCCCCTGATGCTCCGCACCTGGAAAATCTACAGTCATGATTTTAGCTACTTATATAAAGGTCTATATGCTGATCCTCCATGCCAAGTTTCAAGTCTGTAGGGCTCCTGGTTCCGAAGAAGAAGAAACTTAAAGATAACAAAATTTACCCAAAGTACTACCCCTCCCCCCTGGTGCTCCGCACCTGGTGGCCCAAAAGTTATAATTTTAGCTATTTTTATTCAGGTCTATAAACTGATCATCCATGCCAAGTTTTAAGTCTGTAGGGCTTGTGGTTCAGAAGAAGAAGAAGGTTAAAGATTACAAAATTTTCACAAAAGTACTACCCTCTCCCCCCTGATGCTCCGCACCTGGTGAATCTACAGTCATGATTTTAGCTATTTATATAAAGGTCCATATGCTGATCCTCCATGCCATGTTTCAAGTGTGTAGGGCTCCTGGTTCCGAAGAAAGAGAAACTTAAAGATAACAAAATTTACCCAAAGTACTACCCCCTCCCCCCTGGTGCTCCGCACCTGGTGGCCCAAAAGTTATAATTTTAGCTATTTTTATTCAGGTCTATGAACTGATCATCCATGCCAAGTTTTAAGTCTGTAGGACTACTGGTTGAGAAGGAGAAGAATTTTTAAGATTTTCTTAAAATTTCACCTTTGTTGCCATAGCAACCAGAGTTTTTCATGGATTTCAATTCTTTTAGCTATTTTTGAAGGGGACCACCTAAGCAACATTTCTGTAAAATTTGGAGTTAATTGGCCCAGTAGTTTAGGAGGAGATGTCGTTTAAAGAAATTGTTGACGGACGCCGGACGACGGACGACGACCGACGACCGACGACCGACGGACGGACGCCGGACGAAAGGTGATCACAATAGCTCACATGAGCACTACGTGCTCAGGTGAGCTAAAAAGCAAATCATAAGTAGTATTTGGCATATTTGACTGTTTCTTTTAATGATATGCAACAAGTAATAAATTTGTAAAACTTAGAAACTTGTGAGGTATAATCCAAGGTATAAAACCATGTTTTGACCCTTAGTAATTCCTCTCAAGGGGGTCAAAATAATCCCATTGAGAATTTTTAGGGGTCAATATTTTCAGATGGGGGGGGGGTCAAAACCCTGGTTTAGGGGTCAAACACAAGCCCAGGGTCTGATATCTTTCTCAATGAAACCCTGTGTTGTGGGTACCCTTAGTAATTCCTCTCAAGGGGGTCAAAATAATCCCATTGGGAGAAATTTTTAGGGGTCAATATTTTCAGATGGGGGGGGGGGGGGTTTCAAAACCCTGGTTTAGGGGTCAAACACAAGCCCAGGGTCTGATATCTTTCTCAATGAAACCCTGTGTTGTGGGTACTCATTTGAATCATCTTGACAAGACGATTCCAATGAGTACCCACAGTATAGGATTAGTGGATTAGTGAGATACAATAAATTGAAATCCAAAATACCCCCTCTATCTGTAGCACTGAATGATAATCTTACTTGTTAATGAACATTTCTAATCCTTTCCGCCTTTCTTCAATAAATTCGTCTTCAAATATACCGTCATCCCCACGGAATGGCAACTGTCTCTTTAATGCTTTACCAGGTAATGGTGGAACAACAATCTATCATTAGAACAAAACATATATGAGCCTGTGCAAGACATTTCCAACAATTTCATGTGTGGGTGATGGAAAGAAGTTGAGAAGCCTCAACACTCACATTAAAATTAAATTTGGGTTGTGAATAGCAATTTTAGTTCTTTGCCATCTATTGAGCGCATATTTAACACTCTGATCAGACTGTGCAGACCTCATGACTCATATTAGATAGTTTTGAACACACACTGGCTCATATATAACTTTATTTTAGTAAAACTTTTCAATCAACTGGAGGAGAAGCAAGAGCTTATTATAATAATGCCAATGCTTGGCTGCTTGTGTAGGATAATGAAATGTTTCAAAGATGAAAACAAGAGCACCACCCACGGGTGCCTATGCTGGGCTGTTGAGTGCTGGATGGTGGAAAAAAATCTAAGTCAAACAAGATGTGTTTGTGAAACACGAATGCCCCCGTAACGGCATTTTTTTTCAAAGTTTGACCTTGACAGATGACCTTGACCTTGTCACATGACCTTGACTTTGGTACCAGCAGATGCGGATCATTGAGATCTATCATCATGCCAAATATTAGCTTTGTATCTTGAATAGGCTTGAAGATATTGGCAAGGTTAAGTTTTCGGACAGACGGACGGACACACACAGACGGACATGAGTAAAACAATATGCCCCCGATCTCTCGATACGGGGGCATAAAAAGGGATATAATTGTACAAAATACATCTAGAGTTATCCCCCTTGATAATAAAGGTTGCTCTTTTGATGGTAAACATGTGTACCAAGTTTCAAGTGAATTCCTTCAGTAAAACCCGAGACTTAACAAAATGTTTTAGTTTTTGCACAACGACACAGACACCAATGACAACAATAATGACTACTACAACACCAATGCTATAGCAATACCTTGAGTTTTTCTGAAAACAGCTGAGCTAAAAAGAGCATATAACTCTTCCAAAAATGCTGTAGATTTATTTTCTTTAGGTGGTATGTTCATGTTTTTAAGGAATTGGAAACAATGTCAAGTTCCAAGAAAATATCTTAAATATTATCAAAGATTTGACAAAGTTTAAAGTCATGCCTAATAATATATTCCTAATAATCTTTATTTATAGTCGGGGATTTGTACGAGGTACATTTAACAATTAACATAAGCTATGTATAGCTTTTAACCGACTTTTACTCATTCTAGATGTTATCAATTTTGATTGAGAATTTCGAGAGGCAGTGGAATCCTTTTTTTTTTTATTGTGGAAGGGTTTTCATCCACTGCTACCCATTTACAGCTGGGTGGACTGAGGCGGTGACTATTAAGTTTCTTGCCCAAGGAAACACCTCGCTGTCACCAGGACTCGAACCCCTGACCTTCGGATCAGAAGACCGACGCTCTAACCACTGAGCTATCGAGGCAGTCGATACCAATGCCAATTACATAATCCACAAGATACGTTTGTTGAACACAAATGTTCCCCAATGCCATTTTTTCAGAAACAGTAGTTTGATACAATGTGGAAATCAACAGCAAAACAAAATTCAAGGCCAAATTTAAATTCTCAAAATACTTGACAGGGATCCACATTAACACAAGTCCTCAGGCCAGGAGACCTGTGGATTTAAGGGAGAAGTGGTAGATGTGACCATGCTGCAGGTCATATAGGCCTATAGTTAATGGCAGTGGTTAGTATTTCAAATCTATCATGTTTTGAAAAATAATTGCTTCTCCAATACTTAATTTTACAATACCAAATGGAATACATTGTAGAAATAGAAGAAATTGCTTCTCAAAATTTCTTCTTTTCCAACAATGTTTTTCTTGCAATTTTTCCCTGAAATTGCTAAAAAACACAGTTTTCATACAGGACCTGTTGTCATCATGGAGGACATGTAAAATTTTTGGCTAATAGGTCCTTCAGGCTGATGGCAAAAAGTACCAGTATGTGTTGTTGGTACTCATTTAAATGGGTTTCCCACATCACAGATTTTCTTGCCAATACTTTTGAGAATATTTTCCTGTTTTCACTTCATACTCCTCCTTTCCTTTGTCAAAGAACCCCCGAGTCTGACGTGTTTTGTATTTATCACAGAAAACACAAACAAAACTGAAAAAGGCTTCGTAGCCTAGTGACAAAAGCAGGATTTTAGTACAACTTCAACTAAACAGGGTCCAAAGGACTTATTGATTGGGATCTTAAAGGTCCTTTCTAAAAAGTTCGGGAGTCCCTGCTCCCAATCTAGACTATTTCTTTTAAGCACTTAAATTGTTTTTATATGCATTTAGAGCCATTCCCTGGTTTAAGTTAACATAGTTTTTGATATTTATTGCTTATTTGGGCTCAGAAAAGAATGGAAGACTGTTTGAAATGGTTCTGTATTCAATTCTTTAGTGAAGTTGGTCCCCAGAGGGTCTTTGGGACTCACATCAGATGGTTTTTAGGGTCCTGGCTACTTATTTGAGTCTCAGACTCTCAAAACCTGCGCCCCTTAAAACCCTGCACAAGAAAAAGAAAAAAAAAAGTCTTGTAAATATGATCTTACTTTACTATCTCTTTCTAACTCATTGCGCAGCCATTCAAAATCACTATATCGTCTCCTCACAGTACATTCTTTCAGTTTAAAAACAGGTAGATTTGTCTGAAAATAGAAGAAAGAACAATGACATTCAGCAAAGAAATTGTCATAAATGAATCAACACAAACAATTAAGTGTCAATATAGATATATTTTGTTGATTCATTTGTATAATACATTCCCAACTATTTTATTCCTAATTTTTTTCATTGATGAGAATCCATTAAAATTCCATGGGTCAAAATGTATATTGCAATACATTCAAGACTAGCCCTACTCAATGATGAAATTGTTGCTTGTTTCAGTGCTTTCAATAAGAGCCAATATTGGTTGTTCTAAAAAATTACGGTTGAAATTTATTTAAGAAATTTTCATAATTTTAGGAACAAATGTCTCCATTTTTTCCTCACCATGCATTATTACTTAATTATGTCATTTACATTTTCCTTTGTTAATTATTTTGCCCCTTCTCCCAGTCTTTTTGTTCTACAGCTCTTCAGGACTCATGCTAGTTTTTAAAACTGAGGAGTCATTGACTCCTGAACCATGAAATTATTGGGGTCAAAACTCATTCTAAAGGGGTCAAAACATGTGAAAAGGCAAATTGTCAGTAGAATTTTACAGGTTGCAGTATGATTTGACCTTTTCTTGTAATAATATAAAGTCAGAATTTTTTTTAATTAAGTAGAACTCTTAATAGTATACATGATGCATTTTTGAAAACTTGAGAGATGAAACCCAGTTTCCACCCTTAGAATTTCCTCTCAAGGGGGTCAAAATGACAGAAAAATGAGAGAATTTGCACACACCTCGCCCAAAAAATGATCCCTGACAAGATATGCCTGTTACGCTTATGAGTGTAGCACCTAAGGGATAAAACATAAAATAAGCTAGGCATAGTTTCAGTTCTTGTGTGCTGCAGTCTCTCATCATGACAGGAACATAAAAGATTCAAGTCATCAGACATAAGTGACAAAGTGATACTCAGCAAAAAAAAAAAAAAAAAAAAAAAAAAAAAAAAAAAAAAAAAAAAAGATGTGTTTGTGAAACACGAATGCCCCCATAACGGCATTTTTTTCAAAGTTTGACCTTGACAAATGACCTTGTCACATGACCTTGACTTTGGTACCAGCGGATGCGGATCATTGAAATCTATCATCATGCCAAATATTAGCTTTGTATCTTGAATAGGCTTGAAGATATTGGCAAGGTTAAGTTTTCGGACAGACGGACGGACAGAAAAACAGACAGACAGATGGACAGACAGACGGACATGAGTAAAACAATATGCCCCCGATCTATCGATGCGGGGACATAAAAAAGAAAAAGATGCCACAGCCCACAGATTTGATTTGAATTGGGGTTTTACGTCGCTTTCAACAATCTCTCAGTTATATCGCGACGACTGGAGCACCTAACGATGGATTCCTGGTATTTCTCACACCAGTACTACCACCACATCCCTTTCCTAGCCTCCAGTTGCTATTCCACATAGGTTTACGATTATCTACCCATTGGTGGAAGACAAATGTCGGAAAGGATAAGTGCCGCGGCCGGGGATCGAACCCGTGCGAATATAGACCTCTGGATTAGAAGTCCGGCGCGCTACCAACTGCGCTATTGCCGCGGCACACAGCCCACAGAAGATCATAAAATATGCCCAGGGGTGTGGAAATATGGGTTTTCTCCACTTGTCCCTGGACAAGTAAAAGCGGATTTTCTACTCATCCAGAATCAAAATGAACTTGTCTGCTAAAGAGTAAATAAAAAAATTTGAAAAAACATTGCCTTTTGATGAAAAAATGCTGGTATGCAGTATTTTCTTCATTAAAAACAATGTTTTCTACCCTATGATATGAATATTAGGATGATTTCTCTCTTAATTCTTTTAAGTAACATTCCAAGATTTGCCCTGGTATTTACTTGTCCTTGTAGTGCATCAACACCTGTAGGAAAGCAACATAGAATTTTCTCCCGGAGACTTGGATGTTTATTTAATTTTAAATAAAATATTCTTATCATTACGTATGCATGACTGACAAATGATAAATTGATGATCATTGTTCAAAATAAAGGAATCATTTGTGAAAATACAAGATGTTTTGGTCAACTTCCGGTTTGAAAACAGTTTTGTTTTCTCTTTCTTACTCGAATTCGGATCTCGTAGTCCGTGTATCTCTTTTTGGCAACGCCGTGTGTTTGAGGGTCTAGGACATCTATCTCAAGAAAATTAGCTGGGGGTGAATAAGCGTCCTCTAATGTTTGTTTCTTTGGTTGTATCCGCGCTGTCGCAGTCTGTGTTGCAGCCATTGTAATTTTGTGAAATTCCTCCTACACAGAAAACCGTGACGTCATTTAAAGCTACTAATCAAAGTAACACAGGTACTTATACATACTATATCTATGGTGTCGCATATCTGCCAAGAGATACGCGGTTGCAAAACTTCTTTTGACAACTACCAACTTGAAGATTTTTTCTTGGAAACCGATAGCCATTACCTTTTTTTCAACATTACTGCAATAATCTTATCTGTGACTATCTTTTTAATTTCACTTTATTTCTTTTTATTTAATTTTCTGGCTCAGTATTTACTCGGCATTTGAGACATATACGTCTCCAGAATTTTATACCTTTGATGTTAAAGTATTTTTGATAAATCAATTGAAATATCTTTAAATTTTTGTTAAATTTTAAATAACCACGGTAATACATATAATTGTTCAAAACTTACCAGAAACTTGATTGTTTTGTTGTTTTTTTTAATAAATATTGGCGTAGGTTATATAAGACAATATTTAAATAAAATAACCAAGCTATTATAATAAGGATCATTGAATTGGTGGACAGACAACTGGGCGTCGTAGCCGTTCCTTTTTCTGATATTAACAATCATTATAATTCTCTTCAAGTGCATCTCTCAAATAGTATACTTGGTGATCATGACGGTGATTAAGATACGGACCATGAACTATTAAGATAACAATGGGTGGTTAATTGTATATCTCTCTTTTTTTTTTTTTTTTTTTTTTTTTTTTGGGGGGGGGGGGGCATATAATGAAGGATTTAACTAGGTCTTTAATCAAGGTTGTTCACTAACAGGATTATTTTATCCCAAAAAAGGTGGCGTAGCTTGCTGAAACTTTAAAGGGTACCGGCGCAAGAAAGTGCCGAAGGCTTCCTTCGGTGGACGCTCAAAGCACCGACGGGGGATAGGTGCGAGATGGTAAAAACTAGCATATATAATACTTAAAAATTGATAAGGGCCACTTTTATATGTAATTTTGCGCTAAAACATAACCTCAAATCAGTAAAGGTACGAAAATTTATTTCATTTTGAAAATATGTTCATTTGACAAAATACTTGCACTGCCGGAAAAGCGAAAGCATTGGCAAACTATGGGGGAAATAACAATGGTTTAAACATTTTTCTTATAACTTTACAAACATCCGTGTGATAACACCCCATATGATATTTTTTTATGATATCAATGGATATTTTTAGAACAGTTACATTATGCGGTTATTTTTAGAACTTTGAACTTGCAATTCTGCTAGAAACTCGACGAAAACAAGGCAGATAGAGGTAATAACATACATATAATACGTATTGCATTAAAAATATCTAACTCGGTTGTGGGAATTGATAATTGTCTCGACAGAGCCTCGACAATTATCACTTCCCCCAACCGAGTTAGATTTTTTTTATACAAAACACTAAGTACGTATAACAGATATATAACAGAAATAAATCAGGATAACACGGAATGGAAGGTGAGGGAGACATTTCTTTTAAATCGGGGAATATGATTTAATTTTGCAGTTAAACTACTTCTTATATTTATCAAAGTGAATTTGAACATGAATATGAACATCCCTCAGATTCATAAAAAAATATTTCGGATGCTTATAACATGTGATTTGTGAAAGAGAAGTGTATGCCCAAATCATTCTAACAATGGCGTTATTACAAGATATTTATTCATATATTTGAGACCACCCCCTAAGAACTGTTACAACGGACAAATACCTCTGCATGAAAACATGTTAAGGATTCGCAATGAAAACTGTTAAGGCGTCTGCTAAATTGTTTAAATACATGTCGGTTTCTACATTATACAATCAGAAGACACATTAGACTTTCTATATTTTCCTATTCTATTCCTTAGAAAATGAATAATCCTGATCGAAACATTTTTGATTTTGATATTTCGGCATAAAAAAATTTGAGGCAAATTTGATCGAAAAAACAGTGTTTGTCTACTTCTTTTTGGATTTTTAGGACAGAAAGAAGAATAATTGAAACATTTTGTCTGTTTGGCGTTAACCCCTCTCCTCAGTCTCCTCTATTATACCCGTTACCTGAAGAGAATGTCTTCTGTTTCCAAACTTATATGCATTATTTCAATGTTATGTGTATGTCACGTAAAAAAAAAAAAAAAAAAAACTCAAAAAGAAAACGCAACGAAATCCGAGTTATCTTATGTTTAAGTCTTTTACTCCGAAATACGAGGTAGATGGGGATGAAAGTCCCAAAACTTCATTCCATGCGATATATCTAAAATAACACTCTGGTCTCCTTTTTAATTTATGAAAAACAGTATGCCTTCCTTCTTTTCAATTATGTCTGCCTTACTTTCAGAATAAGAAAGCTCTCGCAAATGTTAATTATACTAATGCCTATACATGGTAGTCTAATCAACATCATAAATCTCACCTGCTCTAAATGAAAGGGATCTTGTCAAGAAAGTGTTAGCTTAAAATCCCCAAATCGAAATGGGTTGAGCATTCTCAAAATCATCGGTTTTAAACACTTCTACAAACGACGGTGTTACGATTGTTCGCTCAGCATTTCTCCAATATGAAACTTTTTTCAAATGCTGTTTTTGAAAATAAAATAGATGGGGTCGTGGTGCTTATTTTATACCTAGACCTGTTTACAAATGGGTGCCATCAGCCAAATGTGTTGTTTAAGTTGCCTTTGAAATTCTAAGGAAAATATAACCCTGAAGTGAAATTATTTAAAAATATAAATCTTAGCTTAAAAAGTACATGTTTGGGATTTTGATTGAAAATTAACACTAATTTGCATTGAAGTAAAACATACGAGAATTGAAGGGAAAAAACTTCATTCGGTCTATATAAAAAATTAATCAAACCTTCTGAACCATGGCCGGGATTTATTAAAAAAAAAGAAGGGCAAAACAGCTAGCCATGCTCTGATCTAAAATACTTTTTGAGGGGATAGACCAGTCGATTTACTAGATGATTATAGTTTTTAGTTTTTAGTTTTTTCGAAATCACAGGACGTCCACGAGAGCCTTGGACGCACTACCGCCTCCTTCCCTGCGAAAAGGTTCAAGAACTGGTTCTTAGACGTTCTAGAACGTTAATTGGCAATTCAAGAAGTCGAACTAGCTCTCGAACTAGTTTTTGAACTTCTAGTTCTAGATATTGAACAAATTCTTAAATTGAATTCATACTTGAACTGACATTCATTGCTCTAGAACGTTCAAGAATCATTTCTTGAACTTTTTGTAGGGTGTAAAGCCAATGGCTGTATAAGATATAATCACGTGTTACTTGAAAGTACTTAAGGGGTAACCATCTATCTAAAGTCAGTTAAATGTCAAGGGTAGGGATAATTTCACCAATTATCATAATGCCCCTTTTCCATTAAAACTTCGTCGCCCTGATCTGTTTTCAAAAGGAACTATGATTTCATTGGTACAATCTTCATTTAACATTTGTAGCAAATTAGATTTTAAACTGTGGACTCTATTGCGATAGCAGAGATTTTTTTAAATCAATTCCCAAAATGTCAGTTTTTTCGTGGTACTTGACGGACCTGGCATGTCTTCTAAAGGACCAATTCTTATGTTAATTAGATCATTCTATGAAAGGATGAAATAAATTGGACGAAAGCAGTGGACTCTAATGCTATAACGAGTATATTTTACTTAAATTTTATGCCCCTTTTCCATTTATGCTTTTCAAACTGATTTCGAGCAAAAATATTCTGATGTTGGTATATTCAATATGTGAAAGTTTGAAGTATAAATCGAATAGAGATTGTGGACTCTTTTGGGAGAAAGAAGTGTACGTTAACAGACGGGTAGACGAATAGACATAAGGAGAGAAGGGAAATCAGCCAAAAAAGCAAATAAATTCCATTCAAATAAATAAAACAAAAGAAATGTATTCCATAAGAATCTGTAACCTCTATCACTTATGTAGTTACTATACTGTAACACTCTCTGTCGTGTACCGTAACGTATATTATATGATATTTTTTCGATTTTTTGTATTTTTAGTTGCGAAAATAGAGAGGAAAGTTTTTTCCAATTCATTCAATATGAATTGTTGTTCAGATTGCATGAATTTCGAATATGAAACGCAATCTAAAAGCTTTTATTGCCTTTACTTTGGAAAATGACTCACATTACTTCTAATTTTCCTTTAATCTTCAAACTTCTAGTTATTTGCAGGATAAGAAATGAAAGTAAATGATTATGCGGAGTATCAGACTTTATAAGCTACACTTGCCTTTTTTACACTCGATGGATAAAAGATAACATAATCATTATTTTGAAAGGTGTAGCGTTTTTGTTTTCCGTAGGTACAGAAGGCGTGAATGTTTGCATTGCGAATCCTTAGCATGTTTTCATGTAGAGGTATAAGTCCGTTGTAACAGTTCTTAGGGTGTGGAGACACGCTAATGTATTTTAAACTTACATAGCCGTGTTTTTTAAAACACAATTCTCATCGTCTGGTCTTCATACAGGTTCTTCATTGACAGTTCCTGAATTGATTTATATACCGGAGTCCCCTCTCTGATAAGCTGACGGAAATTGTCCCCATCACCTTATTGCTTGTTTCCAACTACCGATCCGATCAACTTAATCAACTCTATCGCCCCAATTCTTTCTCCGAAAAAAAAAAAAAAATCAAAAAAAAAAAAAAAAAAAAAAAAAAACCCCTGACCAAGCTCGACCAGGGCACATGCACGTCTTCCATTCGGAACATCGCTCGGACATTTCCGTAAACTGGAAAGTACCTCGGACGTAAGTGTAGTAATTTTTGGTCATTTTTTCGGTAATTCGGCTCCTGGTGGTACTTTGGTTAATACGCTTGAAGAATAGTATATTCCTTTAATGTTTTCCGAACGTCTGTTGAGATCATTTTGGCATGTTATAATTTGAACGCAAAACGCAGTAAAACACTGCGTTTTGTTTCCAAATTATAATATGCCCAATTCTAACCTTACGTTGATTTTATTTTTCGCAACGTCATTCTTAGTTATGTTTGTGACGTCATATAAACCCACGTGCTATATGACGCGCTTTTATGGCTGCGCCCTTATTATTCCCGAGGTCTTTTCCGTAGAATCGCCAAGGGTTCCCGAGTGGCACGTCTTCCTCTCGTTCTTTACTCGATCGAAACTAGCGTTCACGAACATTTCGCAATCGCTACCCGACCTCCATTCCGATGTAAAGTCAATCATACCGACCTGAACTCGATCACTACTTGATCACTTTCCGACCATGCCGACCTCTACACGTTCGCTTCTCGGACCAACATCCTCCCGAGTTCCGCTCGATCAATCCGACCTATACTCGAGTTCTACACGATCGATCGCTTCCCATTCAACTCGATCTCTACTCGACCACTTCCTGATCTACCCCCGAATAGTGATCGAGATAAGTCGAGAGTGACCGTGTATTAGTTCGAGTATATTGAGAAGGGGTCGTGGATAACTCGAGTATAGGTCGAGAATGATCGTGCACAGGATAGGGTAAACGATATCAACCTTATCGCACACGATCTCTACACGACTAATTCACGACTAACTCGATCTTCCAACCGATCGTTACAAGATCCCTTCCCGACCGCTTCTCGATATTTTTTTTCTATTCGACCTTCGGCTACACGCGTAATTTTGACATGTCAAAATACACTTGCACAGTCCGACCAGAGCCTTCGCTTTGCTCTTTGTAGATAGATCAGGTCTAGAAGTGTCTTCAGACAGTCAGCCAATCTTTCTTTTGTAGCCTACTGTATAACTGTCTATGCTGCTCAATGTTTGAAACTCACACATGTTTCAATTTCTTGGAAATGTCAGGAACAGGTGCATATTATAAGAACCTTGTATTATATCCGTCAAGGGTTTCAAACACGAGCTCTTTACCCCTCTCATAGACAATTTGAGTTTACACTTCTAGAATGAAAATTGAAAATTCAGGGCGGTTCTACTGACGCCTAAACTCGGTTAAGGCGTGGTTACCTAAACGCTGAACCCATGGAAATGATAATAGAGATGGTAAATCAAAAAAGACATTACGTGACATGATATCCTCTTTCAAAATGCCTTAGTTGCTTATGATTTTAAATGCGAATTAATAGAGATTTTCCTTGTTTTCAAACATCTCTGAAATAACTGGCCAGAATTCATCCAAGTTTCACAGTATTAATCCCTGGGACTTGTTCTCTCAGATTTCATCGACAAACTTTGACGTGACGGGTAAAATGGGCGCTACTTGTTGAGCCACCAAAACGGCCCCATATGGTGAAATATCTCTTCTCTGAACTACTTATCAGATTTCAACAAAACTTTACAGGAATGATCACTGGGACATTTTTTCAGATCTCTTGCTACCAGGGCCCGAGGTTATAATTTTTTTCTCAGACTCAGACTCAATTTTCTCAAATTTTAAATTTAAATAAATGTATGAAAATAAAAGATAATATTAATAAGTTGTTATTTATAACAACTTATTAATATCATCTTTTATGTTAATCCATTAAAATGAGTAATAAAACAGAAATACGGCTCTAATCTCAAATTGAAATATGAGAAGATTGAGCCTGAGCCTGAGAAAAGTTTTATAACCTCGGACCCTGATCAGAGGTGCGTTCGTTAGAGCGAGTTTCTTAAGATTCTTAATAAGATTTTAAGATAAAGCGTTCGGTAGAGTGAGATTTTTAAGCGGCTCAATAAGAATCTTAAGATATCTCAATGAGGAAACGAAGATGGATTTGCATTGGCTTAAAACGAGTAGTCATGACGACGTCGAATATTTTCACTCAAAATATCGAAAATCGTTCATCATGACGTCTTAAAAATCTTGTTAAGCGGGATTTTTCATCTTGCTCTAACAAACGCACCTCGGGGCGATAACACGGGTGCTATGGACTGTCGAGTCACCAAAATGGTCTGATATGGTGAAATATAAGAAGCTCTTCTCAGAAAATACTTGCCGGAATTCATCCAGACGTTTCATGAATGATTCTTAGGACATGTTCTTTCAGAGTTTTTCTTTTGATTTGCCTTTTCGGGTTTCTTTATTAAAATTGGACTAGGGGACAAACATGGGTACTACGGGAGGTCGAGTCGCCAAAAAATGTACCGAAAGGGGAAATGTGGAAAAAAATCTTCTCTGAAGCTGCTGGACAGAATAAAAAAAAAAGCTTTTTAAATTCTTGGTAAATTACAGACGAACAGATACTAAAGGTATTGATGTCAGCGAAAAAGGGGTCGAAAGGTAAAATAAATTTCTATGTCTTCACAAACCAATCAAACGTTTAGATAATTAAATCAAGTCAGTGAAATAGTGGATTTTTCTAGCGATTTTTCATTTTGAATATGCTTTTGATTTTTTAAAGTGATTTTTAGCGTTTTTGAATGGGTTGAGTGAGTGTTAAAAATGAATGAATTGAGCGACGAGTGTGTGATTTAGAGTGCTTTTTCGGTCGGAATTGACCCCATGTTCAATTTCCATGAAAGAATGCTTTCGTTGAAGTCAAAAGACACGGAAGCCTAGAGGAATAGGCGCTCGACTCGGGACCTGGAGGTCCGCGGTTCGAGCCCCGTCGTCGCTGGGATGTGTTTTATGGGACAACACTTAATGGCCATCCCCAGTTCGCCCAGTTGTAGGATTCGATAGCAGTTGCTTTAAACCACTGCCCCTTTCAAAGAAGAATTTTACGTGAAGTTTATTTAAATTTCTTGGGGTTCAACAATTAAATATCTTCATCAACATACATTTCACAGACACGTAAGCCGCGTCACAGCTTTTTAAACTCGGTGACAAGGAAGGGACGAGAAACTAATGAATGTAGATCACTTGTATTCATTCCAATTTAATGATATATTCGATTTTATATTTTCCATAAATTTATTATGCAATAGTATAAAGATCCAATTTTTGTTACCTGTTTAGCGAAATCGGCCACTTGAGAACTCTGTAAAAATAGATGTTTGAAAGGGAGATTGGATTAAGCAGATATCAAAAGGAAGTCGCATTTCAAAAACGAGCCTGTGCGTGACATTTCCAACAATTTCAAATGTCCGCAAAGGAAAGCTTCTGGCCAGCCTGTGCAGCCAAGGTCTTAAAGCTGCTCTTTCACAGATTGCGAAAATGTGATTTTTGAAATTTTTGAAAAATCAATCAGAAGTAACGACCTCATCATGTTGAAGCCTTTAAGATAATAAGATTCAATCTGATAATGCATGGAAAGAAAGGCTGATATTTCTGAATTAAGCGAAATTCATTCTAAAAATAAAGCAACTGCTAACGCCTAAAAATTATTCTTCAATTTTGAGCCACATATTTATGCATGGGCATTCTGCATGTTTGTCTTATTCAATCAAAGATTAAGGTAAAAGTATTTGACTACTGGAAACTTCATATCGATATAAGCAAAAATGAAGATTTTTTTCACAAAAAGGTAACGATTTTGTAATTTATAGACTAGAAATAAAGAGACTCGATTCTTTATTGATCTTGCCGCTTCGAAAAAATAAGTTACAAAATTATTGAAATATGTTGTTTTTAGTGCCAATGCCCTTGAGCCATTCTTAATCGTGTTAAAATACGCACATTTCCAAATCAAGAACCATTTTTGTATTTTTTCTATGAAAAACTGCGAAAGAGCAGCTTTAATCCATCTACAAGCAGTCAGCATATATTATTTTTGCATTGTATCGTTGTCAACGCTACCCAACGTTTACACCTCCCATAGATGTGAAATTGTTGGAAATGTCACGCACATGCTCAAATTGTTTTAGTAGAAGATAGAATGATCATTCTAGTTCCAGAAAATCAGCCAATTGCGAAAAGTAAGATTGCACAGTCTGAGGAGTAAGAAATTTTACGTACTTACCAGATGGTCATTTTCGCATAACGAGTAACACTTAAACATATGTGACCCGTCACGCGAAAAGGGACCATCTGGGTAGTGCGTAAAGTGTCGACCCTAGGCAGACTGTGCGGATTGCGCAGACTGACTTGGATCGAAATAGTCTGCACGTTGCTTACTTTCCGAATCTAGAATGATCAATCTACCTTCCCGTGAAAGAATTTTTGAAATGCGACCTCTTGCTGACCTATGATGGACCCCATCTCTTTTTCAAATATTCATTTTACAGAGTTCCCGGATGGCCCTTTTTCGCGCGACGGGTCACAATTATTTAAACTTGTTATTATCATTTCCATTCATACATAATCTTAGTGTAGGATAAATAGCTATTTTTGATACCAACTGTCTTAATAAATATGAATAGAGATGGTTTTGAGGCATCTTCCAAACCCAATGGTATTTATAGATTTATTATATATTTACTTCTATAGAATGAACCGACACCAAGGACGGTATGCTATTTCGTCTGTTTGTCTGGTATTTTTATAAGCTATTTCGTCAATTTGTCTGCTTTTAATGCTATTTCATCTGTTTATACTATTCCATCGGGTTATCTCGTATGAGGCTGTCTCGTCTGTTAATCTCAAGAAGCTATTCCAGTACTTATCTATGAATAAAAAGTGAGTTAATTCATTAACGCATTTGCAAAATGTCATTGCAATTCACATTGTAATTCTACCACAAGATAGCAAGTAAAGCTTGATGAAATTACAGTTAATAGCATCGTGAATTTGACAGTCATCTCGATCAAAACCATTCAAAATCACTCGCTCTGCGCCCCAATCATTCTTTTACTCCAAACACTATATCATACCATTCAAATTGATCCAAAATCACTGTTAAAGAAAAGATCGACAACTACATTCAAATTAAAAATCTGAATTTCAAGGACATAATTGGAATTATAAGCGTCTGATTGGTACTTGAAGAATATAGGAAGCTATTTATGCATATGTATGCATATTTTATTATAGTGAGGTAATAAATATCGCTAATTTTGTCCATCCCGGACGAAATTAGAGAAATTGGATCACCTCCCTTTAATTTCATTTAAAACTCACTCATTACGCCATTCAATTTTATTCCAAAACCACCACAAGTCATTCACAATTTCACGATGTTGTTAAATGTATAAATGCCATTCCATCGGGTTATCTTGTAGACATGTGCGAAGTAGAAGGAAACCGAAAAAGGAAACCCGATAACGGAATAAAAGGGGTCGTATCAAAATGAACAAAACACGTTTGTATCACAATTGAAGAAACCACGTTCTCACAGTACTCACTGCTTGCATTTTTATCGAGGCGCGTGTGGTAAGGGAGACCAAATTGATGCAATGACGACTCTGTCTTGGTGCGTTTGTACGTCCGTCCGTTCGTCTGTCTGTCCGTCCAACTATGTCCGACATTCACTCCTACATCTTTCAATGTATTTCATGATAACTTAACACAACTGTTCTCCACCGTAATTGCTCATCGTATTGTCATTTTTAGCTTGGTTATTTTCGGAGAAACCCGAGTTGATGCTAAAGCCTCGTTGTCGTCCTCGTCGTTTTATGATAGCTCTTGTTCTCTCAAGGCATTCACATTGAAACTTGGCACACAAGTTATTATCAAAATATCAACTTATACTACAAAGGATATAAATCTAGACGCATTTTGTGCGAATTATATCCCTATTTGTTTGACATCGATTTTATATCCACTACTCAGCATCTAACAGCCTAGTGTAGGCACTCGTAGGCGATGCTCTTGTTAGAATCTACGCTTAAGTTCAAGACACACGAATTAACTATAAGAACACGAAATAATAGTATTGATAATTGTTGAACGACAAGTACGCGAATCCTTTTCTAAAAGGCATTCATTCGGGTTTTTTTTTTTTTTTTTTTTTTTTTTTTTTTTTTTTTTTCATTGGTCCTAGCCTAATTTTCATTCGAGATTGGGCCTGTTTTTCAGGAAGAGCTTTACTTAACAATGTAAGACGTTTATCAAGCGAGTTCGAGTTTATTTTAACCTGCAGTTAACAATATCGTGAAATTGACATGATGAATGATATTGGAATGATTTCTGAGTGGTATTGAACGAGTGAGTGGAGCGAGTTTTGAATGAAGTTAAAGGTAGGTAACCCAATATCGGTAATTTTCTTCGTGAAAACTAGCGGTGTATATTAAATCCTTTTAAAAGAATATGCATACAAGTTCTAAAAATAGCTTCATATTTCTTCCAGAACCAATCAGGCGCTTACAATTTCAATAATATAAGTGAAATCGCGAATAATTTGAGTGGAGCGTTGAGTGAGCGATTAAGAATGGTTTTAATTGGAAAGACAGTCAATTTCACGATGTAACTAATTATGAAAGGGAAGCTGATAAGGTTTTGGATTTGATATAAAGAATAAAAAAAAGGAAAAGTGCAACAAAACACACTAAATATACTACATTAAACTCTGCTCAGGAGGCCCAGAGCTTTTATTCATCTTTTTTCGCTTTTATTATGTGTTTTGCTTATCTTATTTACTCTATAAAACAACATACTTTACAAGCAACACTTGATTCATTCGTCGTGGGAAAAAATTTTGTTGTAATTTTATCTACATGTATTTTTTTTTTTTTTTTTTTTTTTTTTTCAAAGATTATGTTGTTGAATTTTATGTCGAAAACATGTGATTTCTTGTTCCGAAAAAAGAAAATGAAAGCACCTGCAAGCGAAACATCTTAAAATAGATATTAGTTACGATTCACAAAGTAATAAAAGCGCTCGGGAGCCTCGCTATCCTTTAGAACCGCAGGGTCTGTTTACATTCAACACGGACCCTGTACGATATTGCAGTCTGCGATTTTGAGGTTTTGATACGATACCATTTTCAGCATTTTTCAAATACGCTTGCGGCGTAGGCATGTTAACAAGAGCCATGTCGGACATGGCCATCCCCCGCCGAGAAAGCTTGATAGTAAACTGAAGCCTAATAGATTAAGGGTTCTACTTTAAGAAATTAAGCCCCTACAAAATCAAAGTCTTTAAAATAACAAAGGGCAATAACTCCAAAATTATGCAACCCAGAGTTATAGTTCTTATGCACTGCACTCCTCTTCTATGAGATCTATCCACCCATAAAGTTTCAAGTTGATAGCTAAAATACTTTAGGAGATATACTCCGGACAAAATCTAAGTCTTAAAAATAACAAAGGACAATAACTCCAAAATTATACAAGCCAGAGTTATAGTTCTTGTGCACTGCACTTCTTTTCCATGAGATCTATCCACCCATAAAGTTTCAAGTTGATAACTATTATACTTTAGGAGATATGTTCCGGACAAAATCTAAGTCTTAAAAATAATAAAGGGCAATAACTCCAAAATTATGAAAGCAAGAGTTGTAGTTCTTGTGCACTGCACTTCATTTCCATGAGATCTATCCTCCCATAAAGTTTCAAGTTGATAGCTTTAATATTTAGGAGATATGCTCCGGACAAAATCTAAGTCTTAAAAATAACAAAGGGCAATAACTCCAAAATTATGCAAGCAAGAGTTGTAGTTCTTGTACACTGCACTTCTCCTCAATGAGATCTATCCACCCATAAAGTTTCAAGTTGATAACTATTATACTTTAGGAGATATGCTCCGGACAAAATCTATGTCTTTAAAATAACAAAGGGCAATGACTCCAAAATTATGCAAGCAAGAGTTGTAGTTCTTATGCACTGCACTTTTGCTCTATAAGATCTATCCACCCATAAAGTTTCAAGTTGAAAGCTATTATACTTTAGGAGATATACTCCGGACAAAATCTAAGTCTTAAAAATAACAAAGGACAATAACTCCAACATTATGCAAGCAAGAGTTGTAGTTCTTGTGCACTGCACTTCTCCCCTGCACTTCTCCCCCATGAGATCTATCCACCCATAAAGTTTCAAGTTGATAGCTATTATACTTTAGGAGATATGCTCCGGACAAGTTTAGTGACGGAACCTCGGAAGGACGGAATGACGGAATGACGGACGGAGAGCATTACTATATCCCCTCGCCGAAAACGGCGGGGGATAATGACAAGGGAAAGCGTGCACCCATTTGAAAAAGACGTGCATAAATGTACAGACCTATCATGAAAAAAGTGCCCATTCCTAAACGTCAGATGTGTGCATTTCTATTTTAATTATTGCGCGTTAATAAATTGACTTGAAAGTGTATACAGATAAGTATGTGTGCTCGTCCAAATTGACGATGTACAGTTGTATCAGTTATCCATTGTCCCCTGTATTTTGTTCCAAACGATTATCCAAAATAACATTGTACTGTGGTCGTTTAGGAATGATAGGATTGCGTGCTCAAAAGGTCGTTTTTCGATGTCTTTACGACACCCATGCCGTGCACTCACGGCGTGTCTCCCAGCTACAGCTTCTATACATCCTTTCAATTTCAGAGTATAATAACTTTTTTAAACGAAATGTTATTCGCAAGGCGTACGTTATTCGTAAAGCCTTGTGATAGATATACGGATTTTTTATGACTTCCAGTGAGCAAATTATGGTAGTCCGAGTAATAAAGGTTAATCATTATATTCAGGGAAAACGGAAGAAAGTTACAAGATTAATTAAAAAAGTAAAACGCTAAAAAACATATAATGGTAAAGATCAATTTATTGAACCACTTTTCTCTAATTCCATACGTTTTGATACCTCCCCAAAAATTTAAACCGTTTTCGGTCTCCGATTCCGTTTTCACACTTACTTCGCACATGTCTATAAGGCTGTAGAGTCGGTCCGGGTAAATCCGTACGGGTTTGGATAGTTTCGATTATTTTGAGAACGTCTCTTTAACGACGATCATAATAGCATACTTTTTTTAATGATATTATATTTCTTCTAGCGAATAATCCTTATTTAACTCTAAAAACTATGCCATATGATCAGAAAAATCACAATAAAGGACAGTAGCTGATACCGGCCAATTTCGTACAAAAGCGGGTTATTCCGTACGCTTCGTCGGGAAAATCGGTTATGAATAACGGGCGGTAAAAGTAATAGCTTAGTTTGGTGGGTGGGGCATATTCATGATTTTGACAGCTAGGGTAAGTTCATATCGGACTCGGTTTCGACCCGAGTTAACCGGGTTTCCATCAGAACGACCTCGGCTTCGACACTAGTGATGTCATTTTAACCTTTCAACCTCGACGCTTCTGATCCTGGGTCAGGCCGGTGTTACTTGGGTTCCAAAATGGCACCGAAAATAGTGCACAACAATTCGATTACAAAAATGGTCTCTTTTACTTTAAACGACAAATACTCTTTTCTTATTTTATATAGTATTTTGCATGAGCTTATCACATTTGTCAATGGGATAACGATATTTCATGGTTAATTAATTATATAGCGGTAAATGTGAAGTTTGTTTACTACCACCAGTGGGTAACTCCGTTCACATGAATGCCCTTTCTGCGCATGCATATTACAGTCAATTTTAGATTATTACATCATCTCACGCGACTCCCGGGCTGCCATTTGAATTTCCCCTTAGATGTTCATAAAAGGCGAGCATGGGCTACTAAGTATTAAGTGTAGCGAGCATATGAGGAAATAATTGGACCTCCTCATCATGCTTGGTAGGCGGATTAGCGCATCCACTGACAAAAGGCGAGCATGGGCTACTAAGTATTAAGTGTAGCGAGCATATGAGGAAATAATTGGACCTCCTCATCATGCTTGGTAGGCGGATTAGCGCATCCACTGACAAAACTTTAAACGTTCACTAGGCAATTAAAACACAGTAACTACTGCTTCATTAGCCTGGGTAAACTGTTTCTCGAAGAAAAACTAATTGCTCAGGGATCTAGGGCAAATGCACGTTACTCAAGCCTTTTTCAACCTGCAGTTACAAGGTTTTGATTATCCTAAACGAATATATATTTTCAATCATTATTTGTTAAGATCTTCATGGGTAAAATAATATTTGCCTGTACGAAATTAGCCTCGCCCTACAATTGTACATTTTAAATGTGGGCTAATTCCGTACAGTATGAAAAATCTCATTTTATCTACAAAGGACTCGGTTTCACAAAAAATACTACTAGGAGAGTGAAGAGTATTTCTTATTTTTCAATAAGTTAAACTATGATACACAATTCACGTAAGCATTGGGTATTTATACAGACATTTGGACAGATGGTACCAAGTGACTTTTTCGTACTTATCTGGCTGGGTATTTGAGAATTAGGGAGTGAGTCAGTTAGTGCCGCCTTAAATCGGTGATGAGCAAATCATAGGGTTACGATTGCGTGCTAATTATCCGATAAATGATTTGAGGTATAATGGCTTTTTTAAAACCAGGTTTATTTCTAAAATAATTTGAAATGCATTTTACTAGAAATACGTAATTTATTCAAGTGTCATGAATTTCCCGCATGTACGGAATTACCCGGACCTACTCTATCGTCTGTTCATCTCAAGCAGCCGGTGAAAAACTTATCTATTGGGATAAAATTAATCAAATAATTCACGCATTTGCAAAATGTCATTACACTGTGTTTGCTAGATGTCTGTACATCATTAATTATATACAGTTAGAAACACAGTGAAATTGACAAGCAAACTGATTTTGGAATGATTCTGAGTGAGTGTGTGGAGCGGGTTTTGAATGAAGTCTAGAGGAGGTAATCCAAAATCGCTATTTTTTCCAACTTGGACGCAATAAGCTATATTTATTGCCTCCCTTTAAATCGAAATACTTTAGAATTTGTGTGCCTAAACGAACCAATCATACGCTTTAAAATCCACACCAGCCAAAATAATCGTTGAATAATTTCATAAATTTTAATGAAAATATTGACCAATTTGATTGAAGTGTTTTTATCGATTTCGAAGCGTTTTTTAGTGTTTAAGTGAGTGTTTGGAATGAATGAATTGAGCACTGAGTGAGAGATTTAGAATGGTTTTGGTCGAGGTAAATATCGATTCCGCGACTAGTTGTGGCAAGTGAATCTTGATGTATTTCAAGTGTTTACAAAAGATCAAAGGCACCAGAATTAAATGTATTGAATTTTTAAGTACATGTATAACATTGTTTTAGATTTTTTTTCACAAAATAAAATCTAAAAAAAGCGTGTTAACAAATTATGGAGGCGGGTCAGTGTTTTAAATTTACTGGGATAGTAGCGGCAATGTATTCGGCATACTACTACGAAACGGGAGACAAAGATACCTTTTTTTATTTATTTATCGAGCACGTGTATATTCCATTGTTAGGTCCTTTTTAAGTGAAAATTAATAACCCATCCACGCCACGACTGATCTCGTACCAAATGGTCATCACAAACAACGGATACGTGTTTGAAAATAGTTTTAGGGAAATGATACTAGTTACTAGTATACTAGTAAATGACCTTAACGCCGAATCTGGTCTTGGCAGACAACAGAAATGTAGCCCAGATATTAAATATTCTTCTTCGGTGATAGCGCATTAGATTGAGACTTGATACATGTATATCGTAAATCCCCCCTTACTCCCACTGTTTTTTTTTACTGATTTTACCAACCCTTTGTGAAGGATATCAAAACGCGACAAACTGTTTGCAAATTATGCCCCATTTTGCAAACAAGTGCACGTGCAAAACGGGGTAGCATTTGCAAACAATTCGCATCGTTGTTTTGAACACAGCACAATGTACGCAACTTCCAATGCTCACACACGAAAAAAGAAAATACAAAGATACAGAAAAAAGAAAATACAAAAAAATATCACTCACTTTATAACTTACCCCCACGTACGGGTCTGACCCGCGGGTACATCTGGGGCTTCTGGGGGTTCAGTACCGGAGCTTGTAGACGGAGGATCTATATCGTAAGTACTGTAGTAGCTTGGTGGATAAGTGCCGGCCATGCTAGGTGTATTAGTAGATGTCCCAGACGGTGATTCTATATCGTATGTACTGTAGTAGCTCGGTGGATAAGTACCAGCCATGCTAGGTGTATTAGTAGATGTCCCAGACGGTGGGTCTATATCGTATGTACTGTAGTAGCTCGGCGGATAAGTACCAGCCATGCTAGGTGTATTAGTAGATGTCCCAGACGGTGGGTCTATATCGTATGTACTGTAATAACTCGGTGGATAAGTGCCGGCCACGCTAGGTGTATTAGAAGAAGTACCAGAAGGTGGGTCTATATCGTAAGTACTGTAATAGCTCGGTGGATAAGTACCAGCCATGCTAGGTGTATTAGTAGATGTCCCAGACGGTGGGTCTATATCGTATGTACTGTAATAACTCGGTGGATAAGTGCCGGCCACGCTAGGTGTATTAGAAGAAGTACCAGAAGGTGGATCTATATCGTAAGTACTGTAATAGCTCGGTGGATAAGTACCAGCCATGCTAGGTGTATTAGTAGATGTCCCAGACGGTGATTCTATATCGTATGTACTGTAGTAGCTCGGTGGATAAGTACCAGCCATGCTAGGTGTATTAGTAGATGTCCCAGACGGTGATTCTATATCGTATGTACTGTAATAACTCGGTGGATAAGTACCAGCCATGCTAGGTGTATTAGAAGAAGTACCAGAAGGTGGGTCTATATCGTATGTACTGTAATAGCTCGGTGGATAAGTACCGGCCATGCTAGGTGTATTAGAAGAAGTACCAGAAGGTGGATCTATATCGTAAGTACTGTAATAGCTCGGTGGATAAGTACCAGCCATTCTAGGTGTATTAGAAGATGTCCCAGACGGTGATTCTATATCGTAAGTACTTTAGTAGCTAGGCGGATAAGTACCAGCCATGCTAGGTGTACTAGAAGAAGTACCAGAAGGTGGATCTATATCGTACGTACTGTAGTAACTCGGCGAAAAAGTACCGGCAATCCCTGAGGCCGTTTTACTAAACATCTTACGAACATTTTTTGCGTAAGTCAAAAATCTAAGATTTAAGCTTCTACCGTAGTAACTAAATATGGAATTCTTCCTTGCATCACCTCATTGGAATCGTCTTATTAAGACGATTCCGATGAGAGATTGCAAGGCAGAATCTAACAATGAATGAACATACTAGATAAGATTTGTGATTTCGACTTACGATCAATTTTGTCGTAAGACGTTTAGTAAAACGCCCCCAGTGTATAAGTAGATGTTCCAGACGGAGGGTCTACATCGTAGGTACTATAGTAACTGGGTGGATATGCACCAGCCATGCCTGTAGTTGTACCATAGGGGCTCCACATTTGGTAGGGCGTCTGTCCGTAGTAGGGTCTGTGTATATTGGGTCGGGATCTAGATCCCCAGGGATTATACATATAAGGCGGCGGTAAGAATTCCGGGGGTCCCCATCCCCATTGAGCTTGTGTCCGTGTAACGAGCATGACGAGGAGGGTCGACAGGATAAAGTGTCTCATCGACATCTTGATTCTGTGCATAAAGCAAAATGTGAATGGATAAATGAGCATGTGCGTGACATTTCCAACAATTTCACATGTGCGTGATGGACAGACGTTGAGCAGCCTGGACAATCACACAGTGTATTAAATGAGCCTGTGTGTGACATTTCCAACAATTTGAAATTTTTGTGAGGTGCAAACTTTGAGTAGCGTAGAAAGCCATATACTGTCAATATTGAGTTACCTGTTGGTCTACGGAAACATTGAGACCTTATCTCTTTACTAAACGCATAGTAAAGACTCTGGACAGACTGTGCGGATGCACAGACTGGTAAGAGTCTTTGCTTAGCGCAGATTTGAAAAAAGTTGGAAATTTCACGCACAGGCTCAAATTATATCTTTGGTTGTGAAGTTACTATAGGTCCGTAGCCATCTATTTAGTGCGTAGTGAAGACTCTGATCAGACTGTGCGGCTGCACAGGCTGATCTGAGTCTTAATTAATGTTGCGCATTTGTGAAATTGTTGGAAATGTCACGCACGGGCTCAAATTGATTGCGGATCTCTATAACTAGGCAGATTGCTGTGTCAATAAAAAAGATATCGATTGACCAATCAAAACGTTCCTTTCATAGTCGGACGAAAGTTGACCCCCGTCTTTCTTCACCATTTTGTTTTTCAAACATTTTCGTTAATGGGCAACTTAAACGCCTTTACTTTAAGTTGAATATATAGAGGATAATCGTTTGTTTCAGTGTAAGATCGATTTATATTCATTGAGTGAACAACAAAAGCCATATTTTCACGAGTGGCGGGGCCATGAGTGAAAATATAGCTTTTGTTGTTCACTCAATGAAATATTAATCGATCTTATTCGAAAAACAAACGATTATTCTATTTCTTTATTGCAAAAATGAGACAAAATGTGAAATTTCTAGGACATATTTTCGTAAAGCGCGTCATTTTGTGAGTGATTGCTATGCAACGTTCATTGTGACGTCACTTATTTCGCCCCGCATAGATGACGTCAGAAAGGATTAAATGCACAAAAGCAGGGTATAAGTTTTTGATAATTTCACTGCTTTCGCGATGAGATTATCAATTGATAATCTACCGTTATTTCTCGATAAACCACCGAAAAGCATTAAAGAAAATGTATTTATATCGTTCAACTATGATGTGACGATGGCAAAACAATTAGCTTAATATAATTTTCATGAAATTCAGAAATGCGTTCAGGATGACAAAACGACATGAAATGTTTGAAAATTATACCCCACTATGCACGCAAGCAAACATGTACAAAGCGGGGTATAATTTGAAAACAGTTTGCACCGTTTTGTCATTCTGAACGCAGGGTCGGCCTTTTGGTTTAGTCAACGGGACGCGCATCGGTTTCAAGTAAAGCATTTTTTCGTTTTTAGCCAAATTTTAGGCTAGATCTAAACGAAATAACTTTATTTAGCATGATCGAAAACATAATTTAGAAAAAAAAAGAAAAAAATATTCGTCTGTCGAATTCATTTTGTTTAAAAATCTATGCATCCACAAATCCATCGGTTTTGCGCTTTGTTTAATTCCGATCGTGTATGTATTTCGCGCAGAATTGCTGATTAGACGTCAAAAGTTACATAATTTTTCACAGGAACAAATAAAACAAACAAACAAACAAACAAAAAAACCCAAAAAAACCCGCTCCGATATCAATGGAAAATAATTCAAAATCATTAAAGACGACCAAACTTTAATTCAACCGATGAAATCATTCTAAGATTTTATTCGACGGTGTAAATTTTAAAGTGTCTGATTGGTCCACGAAGCCACAAAAACAGAAAAATACGAAAATTTTATTAAAGGGGGGATCAAACATCGCTAATTTAGATCATCTTGAATATAATTAGCGGTGTTGGAATACCTCCCTCTAGCTTCACTCAAAACTCGCTCCACACACTCATTCAATTTCGTTCCAAATTCTTTCCAAAATCAACCATCCTGTTCATTTCAAGTTGTACTTTCATGCATGCATGACGTCATATTCATTCAGAAGCCTAAACCGCGGCGTATTTATAACATCTTAATGAGTAAGAAATTGAGCACGCATCTCAATGTTTTTAAAATATGTGACCCGTCACGCAAAAAGGGACCATCCGGGAATTCTGTAAATGAATTATTGAAAAAGAGATTCGATCTAGGTCAACCAGAAGTCGCCGCTTTCAAAAGTTCTTTCACTGGAAGGTAGATTGATCATTCTAGATTCAGAAAATAAGCACGGTGCAAAAAGTTTAGACCCTAGTCAGTCTGCGAAGTCCACGCAGTCTGTCTAGGTCGACACTTTACGCGCTACCCAGATGGTCCCTTTTCGCGTGAAAGGTCACATATGTCAATGTACAAAGTAGATCCGTGATGAAATCGTCCAAACTTTCAAAATCTTCAATTAATTAATTAATTAATTTAATCAATCAATTAATCTATTTATTCATTTTTTAAAGGCTTGATACTATGAAAATTTTCGTAGAAATGAAGAGAATAATTATTGTTCTTATGGGGGTAAGAACCTTAAACCTAAATACATTTATGTGTGAATTCATTTCGCGCATTGATACAGTGAAAAAAGGGTGTTTTTCACTTCATTCCTTTATGGAAACAAGAAATAAAATTCTCTCCATATTAATAGTTTTCTTAATATTTTTATTCTTACCTGTACTCGTTAACGCAATCTCTCAATCAGACAAAATGATTCAGATGGTGTGTTACTCATTTATATGACGATTTATGCGATACGTCTCATGAAAAGGCGCCAACTCTGTCCTACGTAAGGTTTCGATTGTGATTAAACGGCAGAACCCATGCAGACTTACAGGGCAAATTACGGGTCATTTGCCCGTATGACACGGCTGGTGACACCGGGTAAAGACCCACTAATGGAAGGATATACATGTAGTTATCATGTTGGGAAATCTAGTAAGTGAATGTATGATTTGGTCATTTGGCAAGCAAAATGTCGCAACTAATACTTTTTCTCCAAGCCGTAGTAACCCTATTTTGCCTCCCCCTCCCCCGATTAACGTCGTAAAAAATATCACATTAAAATTTTGACTTCACAACTGAATTCAAGATGACAAAACGGTGCAAGAATTATCCAATTATACTCAGCTTTGCACGCAAGTGCACGTGCAAAGCGGGGTATAATTGGAAACTTTTTACACCGTTTTGTCACCCTGAATTCAGGGCTGCTCTGCGTTCAGGATGACAATACGGTGCAAACAGTTGTCCAATTGTACCAAGCTTTGCATGCATGTACGTGCAAAGCGAGGGAAACTGTTTGCACCGTTTTGACATCCTGAACGCAGGGCTGACCAATGTTCTTTTCTTGTGGTGCGTGACGGGGTCACATTTAAAAGACAATCAAGGTTATATGACCTTCGCTTATTTGATAAATATTTGCCAATATATCTTAATTGCTTACGTAAATGTTCGATCTTCTTTAATTTTGCTAAAAGTCACGAGTTTTTAATGACACGGGCCCTTAACAGTGGGACTGTAGATGAAAGGAATATTAAAATCTCGTTTTTGATCACATTTTGATATGAAATAAATAATGGGATTCATATTTATCGGAGTATAAATTGATACCTTATCACAATTTATGAATGACGGATGTATAATAACTTTGATTAGAATTTTCGATTTATTCTTACATGAGTGCTTGTAATCACGACTTTGTTCATGAAGGTATAAATAAAATAGTTTTAGCAATCGCCACACTTTTTATGATGGACGAAATTAAAGACTGTGTTGTGAATTATCAGAAATGATCTAAGACTGGTTACCGCTAAGCGTATACTAAGCGTATACGTATACACGGTATACACATCGGTGGCCAGTTCACAATGATCGCAGTCTGCTTTCTCAAATTAAACTTATACTTACACTGCCAAAGAACGTCCAATCATCAGAGTATAAAAAAGTGTCAGGTTCTTTACGCATGTGCGTAATGAAAAAATCATTTCCCGAAAAATATCATCGATGAAAGATCATAACATCGTAAATACAGTTTTAAGCTGTAGCTGCGATGTTTTTACCATTACTTCAGAGTATTTCGAGAGTTAACTATTACATCGCAAATTAAGCAAGTGTGTTAAACAAAATGATTTCTCACTCGAAAAATTCGTTGCCGTTTTTCAAAGGACGTAGCCTAATATTGTGACTACAGATTTTTCAATGTGTGTATATTGGAGGTCGCCATTTGTGTGCGTATGAATGTCAAAGTTCAAGTCGAGTTACGCCCATTGTATTCGGTATGCTTTGGAGGATTTTGGCGGATTGGAGATTTGGGATGCAAGCGAACACCGTTTGAGGCTTGTCTATTTCGTTGTCATGGATAAATCGCGGCAATTCAAACTAAGTTTGGTAATGATAGAAACACTAATACCAGCCTTATTTTCGTGAACAAAATATTTCTATGTCGTCAACAAAGTAGGACCCCATAATCTAATAATGCTCATAAGAGTCCCATCTTAAAATTTGGAAGTCCCACGCAGCTTTAAATATAAGCTAACTCAATTTGGCTATCATTTTCTTTTTCTCGAATATTAAAATATGTGCCTGTGCGGGACATTTCCAACAAATTGTAAACATAAATTTACCTGATGGTCTACAGATACTTTGAAACATTTTCTTTCTACTAAAAGTACCAATTATACCTTGTTTTGTACGTGTACTTGTAAAATTGGCAGGCCGTTTTCTCATCCTGAACACATACACGGTTGCATTTTGAAATAACATGCGTACGTGAGAGGTCATACGGATAGAATGGGTGAGAGAAAAGTAAAACATTACAATTTGACTCTTTCGATCCAATACTATTGGTGATCAAAACTTCATAACTACAACCAATTCAGCGATTTAGAATGTCGTTAGATCTACAGTAGACATATTGTTACTGGTGTGCTGGGGACTTTGGGACATAGAAAGGGACTGAAGTTGCATTCCGAACTGGCCATCATTGTAATACCGTTTATAACTTGAGGTAGTATCAGAAGGGTGGGGGAGTCTAGTTGCATCCAATGATTAAATTTATAAATGTCATCGCGACAAAAGCCTCATTTCAATGCATTATGTTAAAAAAAACTATGCAAGGTTTTTTTCAGTGACATCTAATATCAGGTCATATCATAAAGTGCCATCTTATAAAAAAACATCGTAACTTCTACTTCAGAAACGATGGTTGACTGGAAAAGTAGAAAAGCAAATCAAGAAATCAACAAGGGGGAGAGCCCGGGGCTACTTAACACATTTATACATTTCCTCACTTTTAGCTCTAATGGAGTAAATCCAGCGGGGCTTATGTCGTGGCGGTTCACCAGTCGTTAGTCCATGCATCAGTGTATTCGTGCGTATTTCTTTATCTAAAGATCTCCTCCTCCGAAATTACTGGACAGAATTTCCCCAAATTTCACAGGAATGTTCCTAGACAGATGATCTCTCAGATTTATTCGTAAAATTCTGATTGGGTTGATATCATGGGCGCTACGTGCTGTCGGGTCACCATTAAATGGGCCCGAATGGTGATGTTTTTTTTAAAAAAAATTCCCCTCCTCTGAAACTACCGGTAAGATTTCAACCAAGCTCCACAGAAATGATCCTCAGGTCATTTTCTTTTAGATTCCTTCGTTTAACCCTTTCCTGTTTTACAAAATTTTGGACCTGTCCAAATTCAAAGGTTTTGCAGACGAAAATTTAAAGTGGATTTAATTTGAAAAATAACCATTCTGTAGGGTAGAAAATAGTGAGGAAAAAGAAGAAATTGCTTGTTAGAAGCAATTTCTTCTTTTTTCACAATGTTTTCTCAATCATAAGATGACAGGCAAGTGAAAAGCAGGGATTAAACAGCTAAGGGTTTATTCTGATTTAGTTGATATCATGGGTGCTACGAGCTACCGCGTCATCAGAAAATAGTCCCATTTGGTAATATTTTAAATAAATCTTCTTTTTGAAACTTCCCGTCTGAATTCATCTGAACTTCACATGCATTGTTCTTATGGCATGCTCTTTCAATATTCCTCGTACAATCCTGATTAGACTACGCACATTGGTTTTATGGGCAGTCGAGTCACCAAAAGTGGACCTTCTGGATTTGAATAATCCTTTTCTCAATTAGTTCTTATCAGAATTCATCCAAACTTCACCGAAATCATCCTTGGGGTATTCTCCTTCAGATAGCTTTGTTAAATTCTTATCTGGCAATGCACTTGGGTCCTTAAGGCTTTCACGTCAGCAAAAAAAGGGCCTAAATGGAGAAATAGGAAAATACTAAATGTCTAAAACTAGGCATAGGATATGAATAATTTGTGTATTACTGTATACAGCAAATAATAAACGGTTGGTAGATGATTATCTTGTATTCTGACACTCTCTATTTGAACCATTTACACAAAGTTGGTCTGCTTTATAAAATCTTCATTTACGTAAATTCTACTTAAATTTGACTGCACGTGTGTCTTTTTTAATATCCATTATTGAATTTGGAATATCTTATTTTTCATTTTAATGTAGAAATTTATGCTCATCTTATGCAAAAGCATATTTAGATCAAAGTAATAGATTTTTAGAAAAATATTCAACTTACTTTGCAAATACTATCAGTGTATCAACAAGCCCCATACACGGGGCTAGTTGATACACGATACTGGGCCAATTGATACACTTAAAGACAAAAGCTTATAAAGCTCATAATCATATCCGAAAAACAGACATTTTTAACCTTTTGATTTAATGTATATGCATGATTAGCATAGTCCGATCCTAAACATTGGTTTATTTCACCCTGTCATCGAATTACTAGAAAATCTGTGGCAAACTAAAATTGCCAATATCATGCACAGCGATCCAACTTCTGTCTGTGTAAACCTCTGTTAAGGTAATTTTTTCTACCAATGTCACACTTGTCTCAAATCTATTTTCATCGTGATCCACGACATGTTAGGGTTCTTCAGAAACAATTTCTCAATCGTAAAATGTTATAGGCCATTGGGCACAACCAACTTGTGTGAGAGACGAATTGCGATATCTTCAATTTTTTACATAATTTTAGATCTTAGGCCCTGTGATTTCCACAACTTACTTGATGGTGCAATATGATTATTTAGCCTATTGTTATCATACTCTACCTTTATTATTATTATTATCATTTAAACTCGAGGATAACACGATAAAGGGTCGAATGACTCTTATCTCCATCGTGGTCCTAACTCATTCCAGATCTTATCCTGCTCATAGAGGGAGAGGCAATTGTTTCTAACCACTGCTACCCAATTTTACAACTGGGTGGACTGGGGCCCTGTCTGTAAAGTGTCCTGCCAAAATTCACTACCCGCCTCCGGTGGGGCTCGAACCCGCAACCACTCGTCCAACGAGCCAGGCAAATCGTACCAATGTAGGTTAACGCCCGTTTGGATGATACCGAAAAAGTAGTGTAAATGTATTTATAAATGAGATTTGGTTACTCTGATAAATCATCGAATTCCTTATGTGCTTTGTCTGTCGACGAATGACCAAAATCTCAGAAATGCAGATGAACACTAGGCAGTCGGGGGACTTTCGGCTGGCCATAACAAATTTTGTGACGGACTCCCATCGATTTGTAGAATTTATGATAAGATGATTCTCATTTTGTATTCACCACCAGTTGGCACTTCAGTCCCAAAATAGGGAGGGTTTATTTTTTCTTGATATGACGGCTATCCATCATTGTGAAATTCGTTACAACCATCCGTAACGAATCCCCAATGATGGATAACAGTGAGGTCTTGGTTGTGACGGTTACCCATACAAATGATATCTATTATACAAACAATATTTTTGTCTGTAATTTAATAATACAATGATTATAACAGTTCAATATGTCCAATTTTTGAGATCGTTTTTAGCGATCTTTGATTTTAATAAACCAACGGAGAGGGTCGTATATTTGTATCATAATCTTCGGCCGTCCGTCCGTCCTGATGTCAGAGCGTTCGCCCGTCCGTACGTCAAAATCTTGAACGCAACTTCGCCTTCATTTTTGGGCCGATTTTGATGAAACTTTCACAAAATGTTCCTAGTCACCTGACAAAGCGCATATTTTAAAATGGTTTCGGTCCATTGTTTTTTAGGCGAATACGGATGCTGGACTATGAAAAGTACTGGGAAATTTCTGTTAAATACATACTTTTTTCTATACTCTTGGATATATTGAGCTAATCTTTGGTGAGTGAGCCCGCATCAATGAGTTACGGAAAAAGTTCGAGTTTGGTTCCGGTCCATTGGTTTTTCCAGAAAGATACGGATGCTGGACTAAGAAAATTACAAGGAAAGTTCAGTTTTCCGGACTTTCTTTTTTCTATACTTTTAAGATATTGAGCTATTTTTTGGTGTGTTTGCCCGTATCAATGAATTACAGAAAAAGTTCGAGTTTGGATTCGGTCTATTGATTTTTTAGTGTGCTGGTCTTAGAAAATTTTCAGGAAAACTAAGTTTTCCGGATTTTTTCTTGATCCCTGGAGATATTGAGTCAATTGATGGTGACTATTGACTGTCTCGGTGGCCAAGTGGTAAATGCACTCGACCCGTGACCTGGAGGTCCGTGGTTGTAGCCCCACTATCGCCGAGATGTGTTTATGGGCAAAAAACTTAATAGCCAGCCCCGGTTCACCCAGCTGTAATATTGGGTAGCAGTGGGTTTAAACCACAACCTCTCTCTCGGGGACGTGAAAACATCAGGATTGAGTGTTCGAGAGCGATTCTATAAGCTTAAGCTTTCGTCGCAGTTGAACTAAAATAAATTAGTATAAACTAATTGATGGTGTGAGAGCCCACATCAAAGAGTTACAAAATAAGGTCGAGTTTGGTTCCCGTCTATTGATTTTTTAGGAAGATTAGGATGCAGGACTTTGAACATTTCCAGGAAATTCAAATTTTCTAGATTTTTTCTAAATCTTTGGAGAAATTGAGTTAATTTTCGATATGTAAGCCCACATTAATCAGTTACAGAACAAGTTCGAGGTTAGTTTTAGTCCATTGAACGCTTTCAGATAAACAGTAATTTGCTGATTTGGGATGTGACATACAGCAATGAACATCATAGGTGTTTAACAACCATTCCTCACTAAAGTTTTAAGATACATCAACTGATTCAAAATTCTAACTCTAACAATTCTACAACTTCCTATTGTAGAAAGAGATTTTGCGGCGGTGTATATTATGACAACGACACTCTTGTTTAGAATTGATAAACACCGGGGAAAATATTGCCTTTATGGTGTACAGTAAAACTTGGGTTAAGCGACCACCTAAGGGACCACCAAAAAGCGGTCGTTTATGGGAATGGTCGCTTAATACAAAAAATGTAATAAATATGACAATTCTTTTTGATCGCATAATTATATAGATTGTCGGTCAAGTCGTTCCGAATCCTACGATGTTTAAACCCATTTAGAATCGTCTTTAGACGATTCTAATGGGTTCAAACAACATGTAAGATTCTACAATAACCAACTTTTCGTAAAGAATTTCCTCTCTTTCAGAGATTTTGCTTACGATGAAGATACTTTTTATGGTGGTCGCTTAATAAAATTGGTCGCTTAATAGACGTGGTCGCTCGAGCAATATCGACTGTACATACAATCTTAACTATATAAAGCTTAAATAAAGATGTAGTTTCACGGTTTTGTCACCAATCGACGATGTGAATTAATCGTCATTGTTTGATTTAGTGTATAATTTCGGTATGTCAACTAAACAGCGTATTTGCAGCTTTAATAAGGAGTTTAGGTATCCATCTACGATTTGCACAAATGTTAGTCAAGATACCTCGTACACTGCAAAGGACGATGGATTTAAGTAGATATAAACAACGCGTATAATATGCATTATATTGGTTCAAGTAACAACATCGTGATATTTTCACCCTTTTTGTAAAAGGTAAAGGAAAAGTTAAGGGTGGATTTCATTTATTCAAACAAATTTGGTAGAGCTTGACCCAAGGAACATCCCTGCCAAGTTTCATCAAGATTGGTCAACCGGTTTAAGGGGAGAAGATGTTTAAAGAAATTGTGGACGACGCACGACGCACACCGCACGACTGACGACGGACGACGGACATTGTACGATCACAAAAGCTCGCCTTGAGCACTTCGTGCTCAGGTGAGCTAAAAAGAGAGACATTTTTTTGTTTTTAGAAATGGCTGTCATCTTGAAATTAGAATCTAATAATTTTCTGATTGATCATGATTTATAATAATGGCTTAAAGAATTCAAAAACATATGTTTTAAGTCATAATTTAGATACAAATGTGGAAGGATATCTACAAAAGTGTTTCTTACACATAAGTTATTTGGCTGCCATCTTGAAATTTACTCTAAAATACCATGCCGACCAGAGAAAAACGCACATTAACATCTTGGATCAGCTTAATAGAGGTCAAATTAATAATTCCATACCTTAATTCGCGATATCGCTTCTAGGAGTGTATGATGCCCACTCCTGTTCTAATGTTTATAAAGTAACATGTACAATGTATTTGAATTTCAGCTAATTTCGTTTTTATGTATGGCTGTCATCTCGCATTGTGAATGTTGTGATCTTAGAATTAGCACTTAATCAATCAATTGTCTTTTTGACTGTCATTTCACGTTTACAATTATTATTAACATTTTTTTTTGCCAATTAAAATTCAATGTTTGTTGGAGCATGGCAGAAAGCTTAAGATGACCTTAAAGAAATGTAAGGTAAGGGACAGCTGCAAATCAGTTGAGTTTTTTTTATTTGGTTTCCTACCACTTTTATCAGTATTTCAGTAAAACTGCGTTGCTTTGAGCAATGGTTGACACACGTCCATACGATATTTGCGTTGGCCGGAGAGCGAACCACGGTGCCTATGGCTGAGTCAGACACTGTGCAATGGTCTAGGTCAAAAAATTAACTTTAACTTTTCCTCTGTTCAGATGTGTTATTATACTTTAAATAGCTTGTCCTGTAATCCACATCATAACAAGATTCCGATAAATAGTCTGCATCTTTAAAATGGAAGTTCCACAGCAAAATCTAGAGTAAAATACAATGCTATATTGAATATTAAAAAGCAAAAGGCATTTTTTTTAAAAAATTTGTTTCATTTAGAGAAATACATTATTGTTCACATTTCTGTCTTTATTTTGGGTTTTACGACAAAAATACACACGGAAAAGGCTTCCATCCATCCAAGTTTCAAATGAGCATGATCTCGGATTCAAACTCAAGTAGGAACAATATATTTTAATCATTCAATGGCATGTGTATATGATTAAAATTGGTTTCGAGCTATTGCCTTTAATTTTTTATAAAAAGCTCAACTTGCTAAACACTAACCTTATAACCCAAATCAATTTTTGTTTATTAATGGCAGTCGTTTTCTCACCTATTTCTGCAGGGCATGAAAACAGCAAATCTGGCTTGTGAAAGGTTTATTTGTTTTTTAGGTGAAAATCCACACTTCATTTTTCCTCTCTGACTTCCAATTTCAGAAAGAAATTCAAATTAGGAGTTGGTTTAATGAGCCTATTTTCAAAATTAGTTTCCAGATCAAATTACTCGTTCGTGTACTAAATGTTTATTAAAGTTATTCAAGGGTTTTAGTAAGTTTCAACGTGACTTTCAGAATCCCACTTGGCTTCCATCTTTATTTCAATTCTAAATTTATATTAAAATGTGAGCATGTTTTGTTTTCCAGTTCTATTAGCTAAGAAAAGAAGAAATGATATGTTAAGTAATATGTAGAAATTATGCTTATGCTGAGCTTGTACATTATATGAAAGTCCTGGCTGCCAACTTCATTTTAAAAGAATTCAATGATTACAAGGTGTAATCAATATGTTATTGATATGCCTTGGCTGGAAGAATCATTCAAGAAATCAGTTCGACTGGCCTTAACGAATCTTTAAGATCGACAATTTATTTTAACCACAAAGTTGCACTTATGCATTCCTGGCTGCCAAGTTCAATTTCCGACAAAAAATCAGATAAGATGACTAGATTTCTTGACCCATTTTAAAAAAGAAAATGGTTTCAGCCCTTGAACAAAATGGTTAAAATCATTCTGAGGTTGAAGTCTGTAAATGGCTTTTTACACTGTTTACTCATTCAGAATTCCATTTGGCTGCCATCTTGATTACAAGTAAAAATTCAAATTTCAATTCAGATATTTATTTTTGTTGTGAGTTCTAACAAGCATATTAGTGACCAGAACAAGTGAAAAAAAAAATTTGTTCAGAAAAATAAGTATAGCAAGTTAATGATCGGTTAGTATATTTTACAATAACCCTGGCTGTCACCTTAATTTTCTCAAAATGCTAAATGATGACAAGATGTCATCAATTAGATTCTTGATGTATAATGTCTAAGCTACCAGAATCAATCACGAAAAAAACTTTATACCACACTTCTAAGTCTAGCTTTATTTCTGCCGGACTACTAGTCATATTCCATAGAATCGCCAAGGTCCCTCGATTGACGGTAGGGCTTCAAGAAAGGTTGTGAATGATCCTGTTTGGTCGTGACGAGACATCGTGCCTTTCGGTTGAGTTCGAACGGATAGAAAAGACTAGCGGGGAGGGCTCAGCATCAATCATTTAACACAAAATGTTTGCTTCAAGTTCTCATTTCTCACCACGCTTGAAACGAATTAAGTTCTTACGACTTTTTAAGATGACAGATTTCAAGCACTGTATGATCTCTCTAGGATCTGCATGAGTCTTTACTTTCATAAAGCTTAATTTGTACTCGCATAGATCGTGAGATCGTGACAAACACAAACTCGGCTGTGGTAATAAAAGTACATGGCCGAAATCTCAAATAAACGTGATGGAAATTCGCAGGAAAAACAGTAGAAAGCAGTCTGTTGGCTACACAAAAATGTCGTGAGAAAATGTTGTAATAAATTGTATTTATGAAATTTTTAATACCTCCGAACGAATTAGTTATACCCCCACCTACGAAGTAGAGGGGGTATATTGGTTTCACCACGCCTGTCTGTCCATAGACCTTTTCTTTTCCGGCTCTAACTTAAGAACTAAGTGACCTAGAATAATGAAACTTCATTCAAATGCTGCTTATCACCCAAGAACGTGTCCAATTGATTAAAGGTCGCATAGGTCAAACGTCAAGGTCACGGTCAGCTTTTTTTCAATTTTCGTTTTCGGACTTTTAACTCGACAACAATGCGACCTAGAGCCATGAAATTTCGTGCCAATACTACTTATGACCCAAGAAAAGAATAGGCATATCAATCACCAGTTGTCTATTCATTATAGGTATAGGCATACAGTTAGTTACGTCGTCAAATTAACAGTGCGATCAAAAACTCACTCAGCGCTTCATTTATTCATTCCAAGCTCTAACCCAAACCATTCAAAAACGCTCCGAACTCACTTAAATAATGCCATCAAATACTTAATTCAAAATAAATATAGCAAGAAAAAAATCGCGATTTCACAAAAATAATTGAAAATGCAAGCGTCTGATTAGTTCTTGAAGAAATAGGAAGATATTTATAGAACTTGTATGCATATTTTTACAAAGGAGAGAGGGGGGGGGGCAAAATCGCTTAATTTTTTGTTCGTCTTGAACAAAATTAAGGATATTGGATTACCTTTCTTTAATTTCTTTAATTTCCTTAAAAACTCGCTACACATGCTCATTCCATTCCATTTCAAAATCTTCCAAAATCATTTATCATGTCAATACACCATGTTCTTAACTGTACATGTAGTACAAGCCAATTGGTAGACAACAGATGAATCTTAGACTTTTATCAAAAGTCGCATGAAAGTTGGCCGAGACGGGATTCAAACTCACCGCCCAAATTATTCTCAGCTAACAGGGCACGTCCCGGAAGTATAAAAGGTAAATATAACCCATCAAGTCAAAATTCCTTAAAGCATCAGAAACGGATATAGCGGATCTTTTAAGGAAGATTTGAAAAAAAAAAAAAAAAAAAAAGAATGTAGAGGGCTGGTTCGTTTCAATGTTTCATCAAAACAATGGTTCTGAAGTGCAAAATAATAGATGGATGGACATATGTCCAAAATCAGGACAAATATTGAGATGTTTCATTAAACAGTAAAAGATATACCCAATATTAATGTTATTCTTTGATTCGTTATCAAGGAAAGCATGCCTTAAGACGTCATTAACTGTTGCTTATTTCAGCTGTCTTACCAAAATCATAGAAAACTGAATTTTGAGACAATTTGTTAACTCAGAAAGAGATTAGATTAAAAAGAGACTGACAAAACAAGCTATTTCTCCTCTACTCAATGTTTTCCTTTTTTATTTCCCCAAATGCATTAAAAGTCCGGTTTGTAGGAAAATGTTGAAATATATGGTTAAATAAACCAGTACAAAGCAGTTCATACCTTATGAAAAAAGCATATCGTTTTCTTGTTTTATGACAAATATATAAAAAAACCGTGTTCCGGGTGGGATTCGATCCCGGGACCTTTCCACACCAAAGTTATCATCGTGACCACTAGGCTACGGTCTCCGTGTAAAAGCACATGTGTCCAGTGACACTGGTGCGTTATGGATACCCATATACAAAAATAAAGTGACTGCTCCCGTAATGTGATGTGTGACGGCAAACCGTAACTTATAAAAGTTATGGTAAGCCGTAACAAATATGATTTTTCTGTGACGGTTGACCGTAACGTATGTGTTTTAAAATGCAAACCCTTGCAACAGATTTTGCCGCGAACACGGTAGTAAAACCCGCGAACACAAGCCTTTTATGGATTTACATTAAAGGTGAAATATTTATCTAGATATCTGTCGAGCTGGATTTTAAAAATTTGAATTCAAAAGATGTTTAATCCAGGATTGAAAACGAACATTTTTCCTCGGTTTTTGACACATTTTGTCTTTTTATTTGCTTAAAATGCCCTGAGTTGTATAGTCATAGGACAATAAAGCTGTAAAAGAGAAATGTGTTTCACATTCTTAGCAGTCAGAAAAAATCTAGTTGAAATTGACTGAGAAAAAAGCCTTTTTTGTGAAAGTACGTCAACTTTATGCATGTTACGGGTATCCATAACATAATCGCGTTATGGATAGCCGAAAGTCCCCAGACTGCTAGGAGCGCTGTAGTTTCGAGGTTTTGGGCGACCAAGACACAACTGTCTCTTGAATTTAGTTCAAGTCAACACTTTAGTGTGACGCACACTACCTGGCATAGTGTCACTATCAAGTAGTCCCGTAGCGCTGTGTATCCGCAACTAGCTCCGGTCAGGTTATGATTTTTTGTTTGCTTGAATGGGGTTTTCCGCCGCTTTAAACAATTTTCAGTCATAGTGCGGCCGGGTCGCGTGGAGCACCTAACCGTTGAATTGATTCATGTTTTTTTTTTTCAAATCAGTACTACCAGCAGGCCTACTTCCTTTCCTAGCACCCAGCTACTACCCCACCGTGATAGGTCTACCACGACATAGGTAGGCCTATATGCCGCGGCGTAGTATCAACCGGCGGCCAGGGTGAGTGCCGCCGCCACGGTCTGCAATCGAACCGGGGCCGGGACATTTTGAATCACACTTTCAAAATCTTCCAGTTATATTGCGGCGTTGGCGTAGAACACCTTACAATTGATTTCTTGTAGTACCAGTACTACCAGTTCACCATTTTCTAGTCCAGCTCAGCTACCCAATAAAGGTCCCGCCAAATGTTTTGGTCTACCATCACCAACCCGACCGGCCATTGGTTGAAGACTGTCCGCGGAAAGGATGAGTGCCGCCGCTTGGAACAAAAATTGGTCCAAGTAACGACCCTGCAACGCTTACCGACCGACCACCATCCCATGTGACCTGTTTAGAATTCTTAAATTACCATTGATATGACGAAAAAAAAGGAAATTTTCAGGTTTCATTTTTGAAAAAACCCAAACAAACAATCATTAACAACACAAGTGTTGACCCACACAGATTTTTCGCAATTTTTAAAGTATTATAGCCAAATGTCCGAAATAACTTGATTTATCTATAAAATTTGTTATCAAATGACAGTCCCGATATTGACAGGAGTTACGCCATACTTTTCCGACAAAACCCGATCGATCTCGGAACTTTGCCGAACAATGTTTGTAAACAACTTTGGCAAGGTTCTTGGCATTTTGTTTCCCACAACCCACTAAGAAAGGTACTTGAAATTTTCTGTTGAATAAACGCTTAATGGTAAGTTATTTGACATCGCGAAAAGAGCACTTTTTTGGCTAACTTCTTGCGTTCTTTCATGGTTCGTTCGTCCTACACCATTGTCGTCCACAAACCTTCATTCCGAGGTGTTTCCAAACCCTTATCATTGCTCAAATGGATTTTGAAAAAAATGTCATTCTAGGACTTTTTAATTATGATTGAGTAGAAGGCAGTGTAAGATAAGACCAGACTACATAGCTGTACAGGCTTATCATGGCAGGGCTTTTCCCTAGTTCTCTGGGAAAGACCCTAGCAATCATTTGGGAAAAACAACAACAAAAAACTATAAACAGAATGGCAATATTGGCAATTTTTTAAGGTTAACCGTGCTATTATTAGATAATAATTTATAAATATTCTTGAAAAAAAAATTTTTTTTTACAATACTTTAGTGAAAAAAACACATTTTTTTACTTTTAAGTTACATTTATGTCGGCCTCAATAGCCTATGTAAAGCACCTAGCCCCGCGACCTGGTGGTTGTGGATTCGAGTCCTGATGAGATGAGGTGATGAAAAGTCAGCGGCAGAATTTAGCAATACAACACAGTTCATTGCAAATACAGTACAGCACAATACAAATTATACAATACAATGTGACAAAAATCAGTTATTTGGTTATTTCCATTTCACTGAATTGGGAGTTTTCCTAAAACTTGGGAAATTTTAGGGCCATTTCAATGGGGGTTGGGGCCTCTATTGGGCCCCCAAGAGAAAGCAGAAAAGGCCCTACAAGGTCTTTTAATGTCTGCTCAAGCTTTTTTACAGCATTACAATGGTTAATCAATAATCATCCAAATTGACTTAAAATCTGCACAACTATATAATTAAGCCCTGTTCACAGCTTCAACTTCATTCTCAACATCTTGAAATTCCTAATTACAGTGCTGTCGGCCAATTCTGCGCACTTAAGAAAGTCAAGTACAAAATTCGTTTGAAGATGTCGGATGTACAAAAAAATCAATACCCGATTGAACTCATTTACCAATTTGGCTATGTAAAAGACATTTTATCTGGAACAAAATGTCACTAAAACTACACAATCCGGTGATGAACAGAGGCACCGTCGCGTTTTATCAACGCCGCATTCGTTGGCTAAACCTGCGCAGTCGAGGAGAAAATCCTAAATTAATGTCCGTAAATTTGTAAGAATAGAATAAAAATCATCGAGAAAAAATGGAATCTTTTTACTTTAGAATACACGGATGAACTTTTTTGTTTAAAATGGTGGTGTTATCGAATTTTGAGTATGAAAAAATGGTTGTTCTGTTTTTATGTTCAGCGGCCATTCTCTTAGTTTACATGACGTCATATAGCTGCGCAGATTTAGACATCGCGCAGGATTACCCGACATGAGTGTACGAATTTTGTTAATTGATAGAAATAATTAGGAAGTCTTAGTGGTGTGATGGAGTTTGATATACTACTTCCACCCACTTTCACCCTCCTTTTTGTCTTACAAACAATTTTCCAGCTCATGCAAGTGAAAAGGGAAGCCCTTTTCAAAATCCACCTTAGCAATATTATAACTGTTATATACTCACTTTTCTTTTGATTCATGTATATGAATTTTATCATGAAAACTGTCATCAGATTACTGTGGTATTGTTATAATACATTTACTCATCTTTTATTAAATTTTAATATCTCAACTATTTTATAGCTTCTAGGTATTTTCTTAATCTATTCTTTATTATGTAAACATTTTTGAAGTACTTGAATGAATATTATTATCATTATTAGAATTAGTATTACTATCATTATTTAAGATTTAATCTTGGCTTCTAATAAATGAAGGGGTTTTAATTTATATAAATTCAGGCCTAAACAAGTAGACAAACACAACTTCACAACAAATATAGATGCGTCAATTATAAAACAATTGTAGGTGCTTGCATATTTATACTAACATAGGCTTTTACAAAAGTTTTCACTGACCCCTTGATATTTTCTTCTTATTGAAAAATCAGATGGTATAATGATAAATCATCACTCACTATGAAAGGGAAATAATTCAATTAGATAAAATCCTTATAGCACTAATTGGGTTGTCTCCTTTTAAGCTGTTGTTTTAACCCTTTTATTTGAGGTTGCATAACATGACCAAGGGAAAAAGACTAGCAGGGTCCAAGTCATTTAAAGCTTCAAGATTTTGAGCTTGGCCATTAAGCTTTTGGAGGAAATGCCAATACTCCTAATTTTAAATATTGATTCAACTTGAATGGTGGTAGTCTTGGCTCCTTTAGTAAGAAATGTCAGTAATTTTCCATACACATACAAGGGTTGTCCGGAAAGTTCGTAGACATCATCTCCCTTACCAAAATGACTTAGACAGACTTATATGTGACTTATATGTGACTTATATGTCAGTTATATGGGACATATAAGTCACTTATATGTTGACCAGAAATGCAACTATGTGAGATCTATGTATAAGCCAGTTATAAGTCTAGATTGAGTTTGCCATATAACTGCCTTATAAGTGACTTATAAGGCTTCTCTGAGATCTATGTCCCATATAAGTAACATATAAGTGACTTATAAGACATCTATGTCATTTATATGGATTGCCTCTGAGCAACATAGTCACATGACAATCATGACCAATGAAACCTATTCTATCATCCCCATCTCTTTTTCAGCCAATGAAACAAAATCTTATTAACTTGTATTGTTCAGTCACTTTTGAAAAAAAACCTGTTGAGTATTTAACTTAGTGTGGGGAGAAGTTGGATACACAGGTTTAACAAAATTAAGGTAAAACTTATTCTGTGTTTATTCTTTTTTTCTCTCTCAAATGAAATGGATAATTTTATATATTTCAATCAGTTAACAAACATTTCAAGGAAATGTTAAAGCCATTTGGAAAATTGATTCCCAGTCTGATTCTTAAATGGTATAGCAAACTGTAAGTCATGCTGGAGATAGTTAAAACAAGAAGATTTTAAGATATGAATAGATGAAAATTAATTCAACAATAACAATATTAACATAGGAAGTGGTATTAGAGATTAATCATTTTGTTTTTGGCTGTAATTGAACATTTATTAAATGGAGAATGGCCCAAATGCATTTATCATATTATTGAATAACACTTAAATTTTTACCTTACAAAGTATGCTTTTGTGAATATACAAAAGATAATGTACCAAAAACTTAGAAAAAATGTACACAGAATTGATGTGTAGTTATTCTGAAACAGAGAAAAACAGACTCTAGGCATTCTGAAGTTGACCTACATTAGACATATAACTGACTTATATGACATATAAGTGACATATAAGTCACTTATATGGTTTCTCTTTCCACCCATATAAGCGGCATATAAGCCACATATAAGTCCCATATAAGTGGCTTATATGGCATATAAGCCTTAGATCTCATTTGCATATGAAATCCTTATCAGTGGCATATAAGCCACTTATATGGCAAACGACTATGTCATTTATATGCCGCTTATATGGGACATAGATCTAGACATATAAGTGACTTATATGCCATTTTCGTAGGGGCTAGTACATACAAACTGTATGTCTATGGCTTTTTAACACTACACGTCAATATTCAATATTATTCAAAGAGCCGTTATACAAATTTTCAAGGAGATTCTCTTGATAATAATGAAATAAAATAGAATTTTGTAAAGGCATGTTGGTTGGTGCGGAGCACAAAATGACTCTGCAACGCAAAATATGACATCGACGTAAAAATACTGCTTCCTTTAGTCAAATCTAATAGTAACAATTACAGGTATTTATCTATGTTTTGTCTATATTTTAACCTACCCGTTATATTATGTTATGATTATAAAAAGCAAGCGTTGCCTACTTTTAGAAAAAAACATTTATTGCTTATAATCAGGGAAAAAAATAAACACCAAATTTTGTCGCTTCGTTTTGTAATCAAATTACATTAATTCAAAATATCAAGGAAATTCAACTGAATTTCAAGATACTACAAATTATCCATAAATGTTTCAACTACTGCTGGTATCTGAGGCAAATTAAGGTCATGCGTATCCATGATTCCATTCAGTCCTATAACATTCGTTTTCTATAAAGCTATACCCAAAACGCGCAAAACTCATCTGTCTGTATTGTTCAATTATCAAAAAGAAATTTTCATTAGAAATCATTTCATATAGTGTTTTTCGACTATCATCCATTTCAACTGTTCACTTATCATTGGAGATCGACACTTCAACCACTACCAAACCTCGTTCTCAAAACCCCTTTTAATCGGACTGCGTTTCGTCATAATGATGTTCCCAACTTCACCGCAGACTTTGCATTAAAGCAGCTTTGCTAAAAATCATTTATTACTAGTTACTGGAAATTTCCAACTGAAAAATACCATATGTTGAAAAGGATCTGTAATTGGTTCCTGTAATAGTTATAAAAGGTTCAGATATGTTTTTCTTCGCGTTTACCGAATTTTAAGAAAATGCTGAATAGACGCTGCTCCGCAGCAACGTCTGACGGCGTCATTTTCCGTTCCATCTCGCGCACGGTTTGCTATAATATTCTTCATTCACACGAGTATTTATAAAGCGGTCACTTTGAAAATAGTACAAGACAATACTCAAATATTGTTCACAATAAATACATTTTAATTTTGATATTCTCAAAAGATCTAACTCTTGAAAAAATGTTTTAGAAATTGTAATCGGTAAATCTTTATAATTTCGACGTGCTCCGGGTACCGCTAGGTGGGGTTGCTAAGGCAACTGTCATATACATGTCAATAAAAAAGTTGCACATTTTTCTTCGGTTATGAAGTCAGTGATAATTAGGGTAGCGATTAATATAAGAATTCTATTACGTCATACAACTTCCTGTCTCAAATGAGATGTGCAGTAAATCTGTACCGATTCGTCAGTGCGATTTTACTACTCGGTGGATGCGGACGTGTCCACTTTGAGTCTGCACTGAAAAATTAATTTGTCAGTCAGTTGCTATTCGTAGTAACTAATTCTAAGTTGTTATTCGTAACAACTATTATTCTGGCCAATATTATTATTCGTAATAATATTTTAAATAAATTTGTCTTTTTTACGACATTACCGTAAAGTGGTTTTTACGACTTTACGTAACCACGTGTTTATCAAGATAGACTGGTTAACCTGTCCCAATCTACGCTACCCATCCGATACTGGGACAGAAAAAACCTAATTTTTACCATGCAGGTTTCTGCATGGTAACAATTGCGCATGCGCAAGGATGGGCGGAGTTCATTGGAGGGAAATATCTTGTCGAACCGAGGGTTATGAACGCTTTACTATTGATTAGATATCCCTTGACTCGTGAAGATGGGAAAGGAAATGACTTTATGATATAATACTCTACCGCTTTTTGTTCACTTATAGACCTTTTTATTTATATGATCAATCTTATTCATCATTGGCGAGAAAAAGAAATTTAAAAATGATAAAGTTGTGATGTTTAGAAAAAACTTCTGTTTACACAATTTCTTTATAATGTGACATTAGCATTCGTTTGCAACGGAAAACATTAAGACCACTGATTGAATAATTTTTATGCCCCCGATAGGGAGGCATCATAAATTTGACTTGTCCGTCCGTCTGTCCGTCTGTCCGTCCGTCCGTCATTCCGTCCAAAAACTTTAACATTGGCCATAACTTCCTTATTACTTAACATATTCGCATCATACTTTACCACAACATTCCTTGGTACATTACCTTTCTGTAGGCACATACTTTGGTGACCTTGACCCCTGGATGACCTTGACCTTCAACATAGATTGGCCATAATTTAAAATCAAAGCGGTGTCGGGGGCATTGTCATCTTACAGTGACAGCTCTTGTTGTTTCCCGCATTCGGTTACCTGAAAGAGCTTTTTGTTCTTTTTCCGATTGTAATGTTTGTGGTTAATAAGCACAGAAAGATGAGAAATCCATTTTGCATGGAAAGCATAAAATTTCCATAAATACAAAACTTTATCACGCTTCGCCATTAAACATTTTTACACAAAAAAACAAGCAAAGTCTTTTTCTTGTATTTTCTTCCGACAAACACTTATCTACTTTTTATCTACTTTTATACGGCATGACATTGTTTACTTTCTCTACATGTATGCATTGTTTATTTATTTCTCTATTAATATTAATCAATCTTTCGTGATTATTATGGTAATTTAAATTGCGAAATCAGTGGCTTTCACAGATAAAAACAATCATAGAAATTCTATAATTTCAAAAAATTAAGAGTTAATTTTTGTAAATTAAATCTTTAAATAACAACTTATTTCAGTCACACCGTGACATCAAAGAGTTTTTCACTGACCGTCGAAAATCAGAGTAGTATAGAACCGGAAAATTAATGGACAATGAGGAATTTTCAAGAATATTCTTCAAATTTTCTGTTTTTCGTGTTGCGATATAGGGAAATTCATAATCACTTATCAGACAGCGCGAGACGCGAATGACTAAGGGAAACGAGTCAAAACTTTTTATTTACACAAAAAATAATCTTCATGTCACGTTCCTTTAAACGTGCAATTAAAGTATGTTTTCTGTCATAAGGTTCATGTTCCATTTTTTTGTAATGCAAAAACGTTAAAATTCAAATTTAAGATAATTAAGATAGTGAAAATTTCTCTTGTGCAAATACCGGTTAGTTTTCATAAGAAAGAATTTGGATAATTAATCGTCGATGTGCTACCAAAGCTGCACAACTACAGTTTTATTCTATCTATACTTGCGTGATTTTATTGGCCCATCGAAAATATAATAAACTTAAAAAAAAATCTGGGTAATCATTTTAACAAAATAGAGTTAAGAGAAAGAGAGAATTTGAATATTTATCTTATACATGTCTCAGAAAGAAGGGAACCCAGATGTTTCAACGCTGAATATACATGACACGCGATTCCAAGACCGCGGTCTCTTTCATCTATATATTGAAATCGGGGAATTTAACTGTAATTGACCCTTAATTCCGTCTGCGTTATTATATCGTTTTGTACGCGGCTTTTGTCGACAAGCCACGCCCATATACAAAACGGCCAATCAGAATCATCAATGCATTTTGGCCAATGAAACAAAAGAATACAACGGACCAATGATATCCATGCTACCATTAGGTTTTACCTGTCTCAATATCGACAGATTGAGACAGGCTCGCCAGTCAATTATCAAGATGGCGGAAGTTCAAGTTCAGGCCAGTAAACCGGCTCCTAAAAAGCCGATTTCTTCGACAAAAACGTCATAAAATGACGAAAACAACAACACATGTGCTCTTTCTACAGAGCCTCAGGTTCGAAACTCTGTCAAACTACCCCCTGTAGCTATTCCTGGCAAAGAAAATACAAGCGCCATTTCCAAAGAGGTGCTCAACATTTTACATGAAATGAACTCTCATGTTACGGCTCAGGGTTCAAAATTAGAGAAACAGGAGGAACGGCTTGAGTCTTTGTTCAACCAATTCAACGAGTTTTACAACTCTCAATCTGAACCGTATTACGACACTTATGAAGAGTCTTATCAAGAGGAACCCAATGATGGCTCCCGTTGTGATGATGACTTGGATTCTCCTGGTGAAAAAGGAAAATCTGGCATATTTAAGAGTTTGGTTGATAAATTTCAGCAGTGTGAGACAGTTGATGCTGAAGTGAATGATGACTTGGCCCTTTTTGTAAACAGCTCTTTCAGAAATGGTCTTCCAGACGATAAGTTAAATGACTTGTTAAAAGACATACACAGACCCCAGAATTGTGAGTCATTGGTAAAGACCCGTGTAAATCAGGGCATTTGGAGACTGTTGAAAATGAATTCACAGGCGGACGATAATAAAATGCAGGCCATACAAGAGTTGTTGGTAAAGTCAACTAGTTGCATTGTTAAACTAGCGGACAAAAATGCAGAGACATTTGACAGGGAAGATGTTGAATGGGTCACCAGCGCTATTGCATTACTGGGTCATGTGAATAAAATGATAAACATTCGCCGTAAGGAAACTCATAGACCTGATTTAGACTCTAAATATCACTATCTCGCCTCGTCGTCACTACCATACACTGATTATCTCTATGGTGACGATAATGATGTCAATAGAAATGTGAAAGAGATAAATGATTTAAATAAATTGGGGAAACCTTCTGGACGTGGATTTCAACGCAGAGGTTATCCTAGAGGATCATACAGTGGTCGACGATTTCAGCCATACCAAAGAGGGGCTTTTAGAGGGCGAGGCTATAACAGTGGTAGTGGTCGTCAGGAGACGCAGACTACAAAAAACCAGAAACTAGCGCCCAAGAAATAAATCAGGTAAGTTCCGATAAATTTGAAGCTGGTAGATTAAGATATTTCTTAGAAAATTGGAGAAAATTGACATCAGATCATGTTGTTTTGGATATTGTACAAAATTGTCATATTGAATTTCCTTCTCGGACTAATCCAATAAAAACACATCATTATGAAAGAAAATTTTCAAAGTCAGAAGATGAAATTGTCGACAAAGAGATTCAAAAGCTTCTAGCCATGAAAGTAATAAAGGAAGTAGAACATGATCCAAATGAATTTATTTCTCCAATTTTTGTCATTCCCAAAAAAGATGGGGACTACAGAATGATTTTGAATTTAAAAGAATTAAATGAATTTATTGAGTATCATCATTTTAAGATGGATCATTTTGAAAAAGTTTTAAAATTAGTTAAACCTGGCATGTATTTCGCGTCTATAGATATTCGCCATGCATATTATTCTGTGTATATTGCCCCTGAGCATCAGGTTAAACTAAGATTTATGAAGTCGGGAAAGATCTACCAGTATCGGGCTATGCCCAACGGAATTTCTTGTGCGCCAAAACAATTTACGCGCTTGATGAAGCCTGTTTATGCATCTCTGCGCATGCTTGGTCATACTTTGTCTGGTTACATTGATGATTCAATTTTAATGGGTGACACCTTTACTGAGTGTGAAAGTAATGTTTCAGATACAGTCAATCTCATGACTGATGTTGGTTTCATACTACATGAAGATAAATCCGTGTTTATTCCAACACAAAGAATCTCCTTTCTAGGCAATAATATTGATTCAGTTGCAATGATTGTTACTTTACCAGCAGATAAAGTTCTTAAACTGATTCAAGCATGCACAGATTTGTTTTACAAGGAAGTTGAAATTATAAGACGAGTTGCTAGAGTACTAGGTCTTCTAGTTTCCTCTTTTTCTGCTGTTCAATTTGGTCCTCTATATTATAGAAATATAGAAAATGCAAAAATTAAAGCTTTAAGTCACAGTAGAGGTGATTATGATTCAAAAATGCTTGTTACTGCAGAAATGAGAGAGGATCTAGTTTGGTGGATAGATAATCTTCCTTCCCAGAAAAGGGATATTTGTCATGGAAATGCAAAGAAAATCATCACTTGTGATGCTTCAGAATCAGGCTGGGGTGCTGTATGTGATAACATAGAGATTGGTGGTCGTTGGTCTTCGGCAGAAGCAAATCACCACATTAATTACCTGGAATTACTTGCTGTCAGCCATGCTATTCAAGCTTTTTGCAAGTTTGAGAATGATACACATGTTCAAATTCGCTCCGACAACACATGTTCTGTGTCTTATGTAAAGAACATGGGGGGCAGAATAGAGAATCTTAACTTGATTGCTAAACATATTTGGCAATGGTGTATTTCTAAGAATATCTGGCTTTCAGCAACATATGTTCCAGGATTAATGAATGAGGCTGACTTGGCTTCAAGAGAGTTTGACGACAGCACTGAATGGATGTTGAACAAAAAATTATTCAATGTCATTGTTGAAGAATTTGGCTGTCCAGATATTGACATGTTTGCATCTAGATTGAATAAGCAAATTCAGAAATTTGTATCATGGAAGCCTGATCCTGATGCCTTTGCAGTTGATGCATTTTCAATTAGGTGGTCAGAAAATTTGATATATGCTTTTCCACCTTTCAGTTTGATAGGAAGACTTGTACAGAAAGTTCATTTGGACAAGGCAGAGGTGGTCCTGGTGGCGCCTATTTGGATAACACAGAACTGGTATACAGCGGTTCTTCAGATGTTAGTGATGGATCCCTTGATTCTGAAAGTAACGGACAAAACTCTGAAGATTCCACAGTCGGACAAAGTCCACTCCCTTGTAAACAAACTACACTTGATGGTATGTCGCATATCCGGCAATCCTTCCAAAACAGAAATTTATCGAGAGAGTCTGTCGAAATCATCATGGCATTATGGCGACGCTCCACTCAGAAGCAATATGCCTCATATGTTAACAGATAGGTTCAGTTCTGTTCTGAAAGGAAAGCAGATATTTTTCAAGCCTCTGTTGATCTAGTGATAGAATTTCTCACCAAACTTTTCCAAGAGGGACTTTCGTATGAAACTCTAAATTCTGCTAGGAGTGCATTATCTAATCTATGTAATAGACAAGATGGTTACCAGGTTGGTTCTCATCCTTTAGTGATAAGATATATGTCTGGAGTATTTAATTTACGTCCAACTAAACCTAGATATTCAGAAACCTGGGATGTTTCAAGGGTTCTGTGTTATTTAAAAACGTTGCCACCAGTCCATGTTTTAACTTTGAAGTTACTCAGTTGTAAATTAGTTACATTAATTGCATTGACTCAAGCAAGTCGATCTCATTCATTAAGTTTATTAACATTAGAAAATATGCAGAAGGACGAGACGTCGTTCACTTTGTATTATAGTGGGTTATTAAAACAGATACGTAAGGGTAAAAGAAACCCTGTTTTGTCATTAAAAAAGTACACTCCAGATCAAAGAATCTGTGTATATATCACATTACAAGAGTATATTTCAAGGACAAGAAATATAAGAGGGAATGAAAAGATGTTATTTATTAGTTACATTAAACCATATAAACCCGTAGCTACTGCAACTATAAGCAGATGGATTCGAAGTATTTTGAACCTATCAGGAATTGATATGAGAAAGTTCAATACACATAGCACACGATGTGCATCAACATCTAAAGCCAAACAATCCGGTGTATCAATATCAGAGATTCTTAGAGTTGCCGGCTGGGGAACAGACAGAACATTTGCACAATTCTATGAAAAGCCTATTCAGTGTGAAGGCTCCTTCCAAGACGCAGTTCTACAATAAGGAAATCACGTAAGTTCGGCTCAATTCTTTTCCTCGTAGCAAAAAGATGTTGTCTTAGTGTTAAAGTCTCATTTGAGACAGGAAGTTGTATGACGTAATAGAATCCCCCCAAACAAACTAGACTTACCTGTAAGTTGACGTTTGGTTGGGATTCTATGTAGTCATATAACAACTGGAGGGATCAAATGCCCTCCCTTTCCCTCCCAATATGATTTAAGAAAAGCTCATATATATAATACTACAATGTGCACATATATGATCTTTGTGTAATGAAAGTGCACATATTTGATCTCTCCTTTGAGACAAAACTTTTTGTTAATCGTTTCCAAGACTGACGAATCGGTACAGATTTACTGCACATCTCATTTGATCCCTCCAGTTGTTATATGACTACATAGAATCCCAACCAAACGTCAACTTACAGGTAAGTCTAGTTTGTTTGGGGGGATTATGCATTAAACGGAAGTAGTTAATGATAATTTCAGACTGTCTACGAACTTTTCGGACAACCCTCGTACTTGGTTATTATATGATGTAACAAAATGATCAGTGGCAGATCAAGAGGGGATTGGGGGTCAAATGTACCCCCTAACCCCCTCTCTGCCCTATTTATTTCATTGTCATTGGGAAACTCAACGGAAAATGGGAAATGGTAGGAAAACAAATCCCAGTGTTTCTATATGGTATCAATAAAGAAGGGTCTCAATAAGGACTCAGTAGTGAGGCTCTTAAAGGTCCTAGTATATTAACCCTCATCAGCGGAATAGTCTGAATTAAAGATATTTGCAAAATCACAAGAAAATCAAAGTGCTCAGAGCTCTGGATGCATGAAATGTGAGTAGGTTTTTGTTTTGAAAATTAATTTTTTAACCTTTTGTGTTTTCATGAAAGGAAAAGCAGGTGATGTAGACAAAGATCAGACTGCACATATATGCAGGCTGATGTTTGCCTGTAGCTCCTGCCAAGGCAATTTATTCCGGGTTTAGCATGACAAGGTTTAAGGTTTTGGAGTTGCACTTTGAATGTAGACAATGGTTTTGTGAAAATATTGAAATATTCTTGATAGATTATTATGTACGGTCCTACGGATTTACATTAAGTAATTTTGAGGGTTCTGGCTACTTATTTGTGAGTATCAGGCTCTCAAAATCTGTCTCCCTTCAGATCATTAGTAAAACTCTTAAACCACTCCACTAACTGAGAAGAGTATAGAAGGTAAGAGGTTCTTAGCCCACAATTATCTGTCAATGTTTTGTTTATTATTGGTCTGCAGAGACTTTGCATGCTAGGGGACTAAAGAAAGTGGGAGCACCAGGTCTATAGATCCAAGAAGTCATTGACAGAATGGTCTTGAAATGGCAGCCTTGGCAGATTACTGAGTTATCTTTGGTAGGCTTTAATAATCAAGAAGCAGGCTATTGTTTCATTGGAGACACAGGTGCAAAAACACCGCATTCTCAGATTACTGTCCATGTACTGCATATAGAATATTTCTTGTCATTGTGATTCAGCCTGTCCAACATCTGGGTGATAATTGTAAGCCTATGTAGGATAAGCAGCTAGAGGCTTAGAAAGGATGTTGTGGTATTACAGGTAAGAGAAATACCAGGAATCAATGGTCAGGCACTCCAGGTGTCTCATTATATGACAAAAAAAAAATATCAAAAGCAGCTTTAAATCTGGCATTCAAGCAAAAAAATAGCTGGGATTCAGGGTAACAATGGTAATTGGTATTTTGATAACTAATCTAATCTAGATTTATCCCAGCTGTAATCAATTTAGAACGACTTACCCATTACCCATTGACAGGGTTTAGGTAGGGCTGGTGTTAGTGTTTGATATTGGTAAGATATTGACTCCTCACCTGAGAAATTCTGGGGGTTAAATCTGAATTTAAAGGGGTCAAAATGACATAAATAGCTAATCATAAGTGGAATTTTGCGTATCTCAGAGTCACTTTAACCATTTCTTGTTATGATAAGACATATATATAATACATACTTAGTGTATTATATGGAAAAAAATATCTAACGAGGTTGGGAGAATTGAAAATTGTCGAGGCTCTGCCGAGACAATTGTCAATTATCACAACCGAGTTAGATATTTTTTCATACAATACACTAAGTATGTATTATATTTATCTTATAACCTCTATTTGTCTTCTTTTCGTCGATCTTTCTAACTGAAATGCAAGTTTCTAAAAACAACCACATTATATCATTGTTCTAAAAATAACTATGTGATATCATAAAAAAATATCATACGGGTTGTTATCACACGGATATTTGTATAGTTATAAGATAAAATTAATTAATATGTGGAAATTAAGATAGTTATTTGTGAAAATATTAAGTATAGAACCATGTTTTGACCCGTAGTAAATCCTCTCAAGGGGGTCAAAATGACCCCTTTGGAAGAAATTTCTAAGGATTAATATTTTCATATTATTGGGGTCATAACCCTGGTTTAAGGTCAAATACTAGTCCTGGTTAATAGGACTGGTCCAAACTCAACAGACCAACTTATTTCTGACCCTGGGCGGGTATTGTTGCTGCTATTTCAGAGTATCTCTGAGACAGGATGCTACCAGCTCTAGACTGGTCCAATAGGCTATTCTAATAGTGCTAATAGTAGTTGAAAGTAGGACCAGGCTACACCCAGGTAGGATTCGGGTCAGAAATAAGTTGGCCCAAAGAGGGTGCAGAAAGCAATAGACAGGTCTGTTATATCACCTAATTTTCCTCTTCAAAAGTGAAAAGTTTGAAATTACTGTTAAAATTATGATAGAACCCAATGCTCTAGAATAGCCCAACCCCCTCATCAGACGTCAAAATTGACCATTTTTGATATATTGTCTCTGTTAGATAACTTATGTGTTGTTGTTTGCACCAAAAGGATTATTTTAGTAGACATTGATTTTATAAGCCCTTTTCATGTTGAATTAAGGACTTGGCAAAATTACATTAAAATCAAAGTTCTGAAAGCACTGAATGCACTTATAATGAGTCAGTATTTATTTTGAGAATTATCTTTCAAGACAATAATGTAGACCTATAGATGTGAGATAACAGCTGGAGGCTAGGAAAGGAAGTGATGGTTGTACTGGTGAGAGAAATACCAGGAAGCCATTGTTAGGTGCTCCAGCCTCTTTGATTTAACTGAATAAATGTTGAAAGCGACATAAAACTCCATTCAAATCAATAATTCAAGTCAATTATTGGGGGTTGGTTATACAGCCTATAAGCCCACCTTTATATTTAAACCTTGTCATGCTGCTCATGATGTGCTGTCTTATCTTGGTCTACACTGCCCTCTTTCTACTAAATTATTTTGCAAAAAATTGAACCAGCTACAGTTAACAACTTATTGAAAGTGACAATGTGAATTATTTTGGAAGGATTTAGGAATGAAATTCAATGAGTGTGTGGAACAAGTTTTGAGTGGATTTAATGGAAGGTAATCCAATATCACAAATTTTGTTCAGGGTGAACAAAATTAGCAATATTGGTAACCTCCCTTTAATAAAATATGCATAAAATTTCTATAGACAGCTTACTATTTCTTCAAGGACCTATTAGATGCTTATAAATTGAATTATGTAAGCATTTGCATTTTTCTCTCTCCAAATTTATTACAAATGACATTGTTGGTTCTATATTTTTCAATGGGCTTGAGGGTTATTTGATGATTTGAGTGAGTGTTTAGAATGAATGAATGGAGCATTGAGTGAGCGATTTAGAATGGTTTTGATGGGGGGGGGGGTGTCAATTTCACGATGTAACTAATTGTAAGTTGAAATGTTCTCAAAAAATGGTAGTTTTGAATTCAGCACTGAGCAGGATAAGGGTTAAATGCAACTGTCTGTGCAAAGTTTCTTTGTTGGGATGTAGATACATAGGCCAATAACCTATCTTGTAGGGTCACTGACAATATCAGGGGTTGATTTTTAAACCTCGTAACTACAGCTTGTAGAAAGCTGTAGTTACGAGGTTTAAGAATTTAACCATATAATATTAATCCTTCATTAATACTCTTGTGTGACCTTCAGCAGACAGGTTTTCGTACTTTGTCAATCCATGCTGGGAAGACCAAAAATAAAGATAGGTTCATTTTCAAAAGGAAACAGACAATTAACTGCCAGAGCTACAGAGGGTGTATTTTGGATTTTAGATCATTGTTTTTCAAAAGTTATAACACAATCCACGTGTTGTGGGTACTAAAAGGAATCGTCTCATGGAGATTTCAAATGAGTACCCACAACATAGGGTCATCAATAAAATGTAATTATGTGACCCATCAAAGACAACATCATAGCGCAGTTGGTTGCGTATCAGACTGTCAATCTAGAGGTCCTGCGTTCAATCCCGACGGCGGCACTCATCCTTTCTGACTACTTGTCTACCACCACGTCAGGTGCTCCAGCCGCTGCGATATGACTTAAAAGTGATGTAAAACCCATTCAAACAAAAACAAAAGTGACCCATTACACAAAAAGGAACCATCTAGGAACTCCTTAAAATAGATATTTGGAATAAGGAAAAGAACCTGCATAGGGAAACCAAAAGGAAAGGTAGAATAACCATTAAAGATTAAGAATATTTGCTTTTTTGGAAATGTTTCAATCCTGGTCAGTCTGCACAGACTGTGCAGTCTATCCAGGATCAACACTTTGCACACTTCGTAGATCGACTCCCTTTTTGCATGGTGGATCATATGTGTATAAACTAGCTGACTACTATAAAATGCTACTGGTATTATGAAAACTGTATTGTTTCTATATTTACAGAGGACTTTTTGCGTATAAAGATGGAGTGAGAGTGTCAGATTACTTGAACTTTAATCCGGATAAGAGGGCAATAGAGTATTACAAATCTGCACGTGAGAGGATGACATGCCCCCTGTATATCATCGATTTTCCACCAAAACCTTGTAACTACAGCTTGAAACAAGCTGTAGTTACAAGATTTTAGCAGAACACCGACAATATACCGAGATTACTTCATTTACTACAGATGATAAAAACCAATAGGTTGGTGAAGTAGATAACAGTGAAGCAGATATGATCAGTGTTTAATGTTGGACTTAATTGATTGATAATTGACTTACTGGATTGGGAATATGGGTAAAAGTGGGAAGTCAAATGGCCGGAGATTTTTCTGGTCAAAAAAGAGTGAACAGGAGCTACAACAAGGGACAGATTTACTTCATAAGGAGAGAAATGGAAGTGTTAAAGCTGCAGATAAAGAGATTACAGGGGAGTTTGTTCCGAGGGATGGTGGGTGGGGATGGGTGGTGTGTCTCACGGCCATGTGGGCCAATGGGACTGTGTTTGGGATCATCAATACATTTGGGATCATTTATGTTGCTATGAGAGATCATTACAGCAAAGACGACCCAGGGGTTTCTCTAAAAACAGGTAACTCATTTATAGTTATTCCCTTACCTCACTAAAACATTATGGAAAATGAAAGTTTTGTTAGACATGGTAGGGAAATTTTAAAGGAAAACAATACTAAATGATCTGGAATAACATAATCAGGCAAAACTTCTTCAAACGAGTTAAGTTATTTTTGCCTGGTTTTCTAAAAATAAAAAAAATCCTTAGATTTTCCCCTTCATGTAACCTCTTTTTGCACAAAGCAGTTGAAAAACATGCTTTAACACATGCTGCAAAATATAAATTGATGAGATTGAATTAGAATCAAAACACTGAAACACTTAATTTACTAGTAATGTCTCAGTATTGATTTTGAAAATATAATCTTAGAACTTTTTTGGTTTTAGAAAGGAAAATAAGTTGGTGTAGACTTATACCACAGTACATATATGTGCAGGCTGATCTTTGTCTATTTCACTGTCAAAGCAGGAATATTCCATGTTCAGTATGACAAAGGTATACAATGTCTAGAATTCATATTTCACATACATGTAATTCAATTGCTCAGCACAAAACAGTTGTAACTGCCTATATGTTTATAGGCAGTTACAACTGTTTAGCACTGAGCCATTGATATATTTATTCTTCTAAGAAAATGATCTTCAAATTGTAGTGTGTCAAGGTGAAGGTCACATTTCATGGTCAACTTTGAAAAACCTATTGCGTATATCTTTTGAATCATAAGGTGAATATGTTTTCAAGTGTTTTTGTAAGTAGCCACTTAACCCTTTCCAGTTTTTAGCTTGACTGTTTTGCAACAAAGTTTGAACCATCATTATTACCCTGTCAGTGTAATGGTAGGTGTTGTTTTTGGCGTAGGTTTTGACTGGGTGACAAACTCTAAGCTTCACCATAGCTCATATATTATTAGAGATATTTCCTTGAAATTTGGTAAATTTGTTCTCAGTCAAAACAGCAATCCTCAATGTCGATTATTACTATAGATTTTATTTCAGTAAGAATTATACTCCTTTCTCATATTTTGCTCCTGAGAGCAGCATATGCCAGTGGTTATCTTGTTAAACATTTTAACATGATTTGTGATCTAGAGGTAGTGTGTCGGCCTCTTGACCAAGAGTTCAATCTCAGGGAGTAGCCATAGATCTTGGTTCTTTCATTAGCTAACACATTCAGTGTGAGTACTGGTGAATTTTCCAGAAAACAGAATCAAGAGGGATTACTCTTAGTCATAAAAACTTGTTTCCCAACCAATGTAAAATGAATAGGTTTAAAAAAATATAAGGGCCGCCGTCATAGCGCAGTTTGTAGCCCATCGGACTATCAATCTAGAGGTCCCGGGTTTGATTCCAGACGGCAGCACTCAATCTTTCCGACAATTTGTCTCTCACCAATGGGTTGATAATCGTAGACCTATGTGAGATAGCAGCTGGAAGCTAGGAAAGGATGTGGTGGTTGAACTGGTGAGAGAAATACATGTACCAGGAAACCCTTGTTAGGTGCTCCAGCTGCTACGATATAACTGAAAAAATGTTGAAAGCAGCGTAAAACCCCATTCAATCAATTTAAACCAAATATTTCAAGACTGGTATATTATGAAAGGAGATGTAGATGGCAATGAAAAGTACATTATCTGTAATATTCAAGTTTGTTGAATAGATTTGATGCAATATATAGAGGATAATCGTTTGTCTCAATGTAAGTTCGATTTATATTCATTGAGTGAACAACAAAAGCTATATTTTCACGAGTGGCAGAGCCAAGAATTAAATAAATTTTTTGTTGCTCACAAAATGAAATATTAAACTATCTTATGCAAAAAACAAACAATTATTCTATTTCTTCATTGCAAAAATGAGGCAAAATGTGAAATTTCTAGGATGTATTTTCGTAAAGCGCATCATTTTGCGCGTGATTGCTATGCAACGTTCATGGTGACGTCACATATTTTGCCCTGCATAGATGACGTCAGATAGGATGAAATGCACAAAAGCAGGGTACAAGTTTTTGAGAATTTCACTGCCTCTTGCTGTGAGATTATCAAGTGATAATCTACTGTTATTTCTCGATAAACCACAGAAAAGCATTAAAGAATATGGGCTTCTTTTATACAGTATTATGCTTATCTATTTTTATGTGTAACAATTGTTGAGAAAAGGATGAACTTATTAGATGACTTTGAATGCTTTTTTCAGCGTTTGTTGGTTCCACATGTACAGGGGTGACGTTTCTAATGTGCACAATATCCAGCATTCTAAGTGATCGAATTGGAATTCGTCCAACGGCATTTACTGGCGCAGTTCTTGCAGCTGGTGGACTACTTGCTACAGCGTTCATCCAGAAACTAGAGCTTCTTTATCTGACATTTGGCATTATGCTGGGAGTGGGATCCTCCATGGTCTATTCTCCGTCTCTCGTAATTTTAGGACATTATTTCAAAAAACACATAGGACTGGTTAATGGGATAGTTGCGTTTGGAAGTTCATTATTCACAATCGGTCTGACGAGAATCTTGCCATTCTTGCTCGGTACGATTGACATCAAATACTGTTTCCTGTTTTTATCATCGTTACAAGGTGTTTTAATACTGTTTACGTTGACATGGAAACCAGTGTTTCATCGTGATGACCATGCGGTAGCAGCAGCATTTTCAACAGAGAGTATTTATCAGCATTGTAATGATTGTTGCACATGGACACGACGATTTTTGAATGTGAAAATTTGGAGAAAGAAAGCTTATGTGATATGGGTTGTCTCCCTTGGGATAGCTCTCTTTGGATATTTTGTTCCATTTTTCCATCTGGTAAGTACCATATTTCCTGTAATAATAGCACCCTCCCTTAAAGCAGGCTTTGTATTTGATCCTCAAACCAGGGTTTTAAATCCTAATAGTTCCATTTTGAACCTCAAAAATTTCCTCAACGGAAGGGGGTCATTTTTGGGTCATTTCCATCAATGCAACCTATGCTGGATTAAAAATCATTTGTTTTCTTTATTTTATTACATGTGATCTACATAAATTAGTCAACATAAACAATAAAGTGTCTTAGGACACTTTATTGCTTATGTTGATTCATTTATGAAGATTATTTAAAATGTTAAACTGATGATATATATAAGTTTGATTGCTTTTGGACCCCTTAAAAACTAGTTTTGACCTTCCTTAAATTTATGGTCAATGGGTCGTTGACTCCTGAAATTGTAAAGCTAGCACAAGCCCTGCTTAAAGTAGCTTCCTCAGGACTTCAGTTGATTGAAAATGACTAATCTTTGAGAATTTTGGGAGTATTCTTCCTTTATCTTACATTAATTTCCTTTAAATAATCATATACACGATTGTTAAAAGGAAATAAACGCCATATCAAAGACAAAGAGCCTTAAAGACACCAATTTAATGGATATATTTCATCAGAAAATGGGTAATAAATAAAAGCTCACTGGCGGAGTTTTGTATATCATTTGGAAGCATTTATCAGGATAATTATGTTAAGTCACTTTTGTTTGAAATTGATGATGACAGAAAATTGGGACTTGTGTTTGGACCTAAAACCAGGGATTTGACACTTAAATCTTTTGACCCTTTACCTTCAGTAGTGTATCTTGATACTTGCAAATTATATACAGTCAATCTAACTCAAGTGACTATGTCTATTAAGCGACCATTTTTATTAAGTCGTCAATTTCAGATTTCCCTTCTTTAAATGGTAAGTATTTAAAAAGTAAACATTATTGGTCCATAAATAAATGTAAATGAATCCTATCTTGTTTAAACTCATTTGAATTATCGCAATGAGACGATTCTTTTGAGTTTTAATAAAGTAGGATTATTGATAGATTTGTGGTTTAAAAAATACATATTCTTTAAAAAAAAAGTTTCTAATGTGTACAAAAGAAATTGACCATTCTCTTAAACGAACATTATTTGGCTTTCCCGTAAGTGGACTCCTAATACACATTTTACTGTAATGAATTAAAAGTAATGTACCAGTACATGTATGAAAAGTAATGTAAACTTCCTATCTTTATAAGAGATTCATATTTTTGGTGAAATATTTTCAATGCCTATATCTTTATAAGACACCTACAAAATTGTTGCAGTGACTCCTAAAAAATTATTTAAAAAAAAAAATCGATTTTTGACCTGATTCCACTGTATCTCTGATTACATGTTTGCACAAAACTATTACATATTTTAAGTATGTGAAAACATTGTTGACTCTTTGGAGCAAGTTCTCCCATTTACGCTCCATGCATGACAAGATCAAAATTCATAAGCTTTCATTTCCTACAACTGAAAAAAGGTTGGAAACTTTTGTATTTTGTGGACATAATACCTAGCTTTAAAGCTTTAAAAAGAGTGTTTTCAACTTAGTAGTACTTTTTTCATGGATCCCATTATTAGTTAATTATGTGTATGCATGCTCTGTGTGAGATTGCATTGCAATGCTTTATATCAAAGTATACAAGATAAAGATTGTTTTTAACCCTTTCCTGTTTTACAAAATTTTGGACCTGTCCAAATTCAAAGGTTTTGCAGACGAAAATTTAAAGGGGATTTAATTTGGAAAATAACCATTCAGTAGGGTAGAAAATAGTGTGGAAAAAGAAGAAATTGCTTGTCAGAAGCAATTTCTTCTTTTTTCACAATGTTTTCTCCATCATAAAATCACAGGCACGTAAAAAGCAGGGATTAAACAGCAAAGGGTTAAAGGGATTTAATTACTGTACCTGGCCTATATAACTTATCTAATTTCATTTTTGAATAAATTTGAATTTTTGTTTCTGATCTTGTAAAATGGCGCAACCCTTTTCAAATAGAATCAAAGAGCAAAAATCTTTTAAAATCTTCTTTTCCGAAACCAGAGGGCACACAGCTTTCATATTTGATATGTAGCATCATCTAATAGGCCCCTACGAAGTTTGTTTATCAAGACCCTGGGGTCAAATTTGGGCTCCACCGGGTTCTTCCCTTTTAGCACATCTGAGCACTATGGGTTGAAATTAGGAAAACCTTCAAAAATCTTCTTCTCTGAATCCAGGAGGCAGACAGCTTTCATACTTAGTATGTAGCATCATCTAATGGACCTCTACCAAGTTTGTTCATATCAAGACCCTGTGGTCACATTTGGGCTCCACGCTGGTACATCCTTTTTTACATAGGATCAAAGAGTGAAAAGGCATATCTGTCTTGCTCTTGGCTGAAAACATTCCATTGTATTGATCTTATGTTGAAATTATCTCCTTTTTGACATCTGCCTATTTAATAGATGTGATGTCACAGGGGTCAAAGAGACACAGGTGATCAATCTAGTACCATCATGGTCCTCTTGTTTAACAGAATTCCTAGATGGTCCCTTTTCACTTGACGGGTCACATATATAGACTGGGGACACTTAGTGATATTTTGGGAACAATGTTGCAAAAATGCAGCCTTGGAAAATCTCTGTATTTTGTTATGGGTATTCATTAAGACTATTACAATTTGTGATCCTCCGCCACATGGTTGGGGAAATATTTGTTGAATTACATTATTTCAGTCTTAAACCAAATTACCCTTGCTATCTTTAATTGTCTGGTTATCTTTCATTAACCCTTTCTGTTTTAAACTGGTTCAAATTGGAAAAGGTTGCAGAGGACAATGAAAAATGAACACAATGTGAAAAGAAACTTTTGTTAAGAGATAGAAAGTATTGTTAGAAAAGAAGAAATTGTTTGTTACAAGCAATTTCATCTTTTTCCACAATATTTTCTGGTGTATAGAACCACAGGGATGTAAAATGTATAAATTGGTTCAAGGAAAGGGTTATTGAACTAAAGATATGCTGATAGGGAAGGTGACCTAATGAAAAATTAATCAAACCACTTACCGTATTTCCTCTAATAATAGCGCCCTCCCTAATAGAAGCACCCCTATGTTTTTTTATTAAGAAAACCCACTTCAAATGCCTAAATTTTTGGAACATTTTGAGACTTCTCCCTAATTTGAGATGAATTTCTTCTGAACAATCATTCAAATGATTATTTAGAGGAAATTCACATCAAATTAAAGGAAAAGGGGCATGACACACATCATTTTCAATGGTTTTTTTTTTTTGATTTGTTTTTAATTAGAAAATGCATCTTAAATAAGGGCTCCCTGACCATTTTATGTATAGCTCCTGGGAGCGTTTATTAGGAGAAATACGGTACCATTTAACAAAATTCTTAGCCCCAACTTCAAAGTAGTTGTATATGACAATTTTTTGCCTCTGTATCAGGGCATATCTGTGTCTGTTGTCTGTCTGTTTGTCTGTCCATCTGTCTGCAAACTTTAAACCCCCCCCCCCCCCCCCCCTTTTCCAATTACTCAGACTATTTGAGATACAATGATGAGATTTGGCATTTTGATAGATTTCATTGATGTGCATTTGTTGATATCAAGGTCAAGGTCATCTGACGGGTTCATCTATTAAGGTCAAACTTGTGTAAAATGGGACATTAGTGTTTCACAAACACATCTTGCTTGTTTGTGAAATGTTAAATGTCTATGGAAAGAAAACACTATGGATAATGAAGATACTGCTGGTAACAAGCAATTTCTTCTTTTTCCATGGTATTTTCCCTATGATTTTTTTCTCAAACATTTGATGGTGTGTGAATGAGTTTACTGCTTACCATATGATAACACAATAGCATTGCAAGCAGATTTCATACAGACCTGCAAAATGAAAAGTTAAAGAATGATGAAAATTATTTAGGGAGTTAATTCTTACAATAACGCATTTGACTTTATCTCCATTTATATCATGAATAAAACTGACACAAAATTTAATTGTTACATCACACTTTTACTTGTATGTCTGTTGTAGCCAATCTTACTAGAATAATTACATTGGTAATCATACATAGTAGTAGATATTGGTTATCAATGGTTCATTATTACCGAAAGAAATAATAGATCCATAATTAATTTGATTACTAGCTCAGACAGTATGGGGTCAGATCCGTACATTGAACCGATTACAAATTGTGTAACTAGTACATTGTATTATTAATGACTTAATGTAATGATTTTTTACACCCTGAACCATTTAACTATATACAGCCATTTCTATTCCTTAATGACATTAGAGCCTCAATTTTCACACTATTTTATAAACATTTATTGAGGCAAATAATTACATAGAAAAATTTTAGTGTCATCTAAATTGCAACATCCTTAAATTTTAACAAATCTCAGGGTTTGATACTAACAGTATCCTTGGATCCTAACAATCCAAAAATTTTTCCAGTAGCTTAAACAAGCGACTCTATATAAGGATCCTTTGATATTTAAAGATTTTAGAAATTCATTCGATCAAGATCTACCATTTCTAAGCCAAGGTTCAATAACTCCACTCTGTTCCTTACAAATGTAAGGAACAAAGTGCAGTTATAGAATCTTAGCTTAAAAGAAAAATACAATAAGAGTATATAATTAATCTATGCTTTTCCTTGCTATTTCTTAAAAATGACAAAATGTATAATGGAGAAAGGAATCCCTACTTATTTGGAGGGATCCCTGGTTATATGGAGCGATCCCTGCCACACCAAGTAAGGCTTCCTGCAGAACCACATTGAAAAAAAGTAGGCGTTTCCTTTTTTTTTTTTTTTTTTTTTTTAACTCGAGGATAACACAAGAAAGGGTCGAATGACTCTTATTTCCATTATGGTCCTATCTCATTCCAGATCTTATCCTGCACATAGAGAAGAGAGAGGCAATGGCTTCTAACCACTGCTACCCACTTTTACAGCTGGGTGGACTGGGGCCCTGTCTGTAAAGTGTCCTGCCCAAATACACTACCCGCCTCCTGTGGGGCTCGAACCCGCAACCACCAGGTTACGAGTCGAGCGCACTAACCACTCGGCTAATGAGCCAGTCGACAACCAAAACTTTAAGTTAATCCCTTGAAAATATCTGACAATATCATTTAGACAGGACATCATGACCCAGGAGCTATAAGGACCATAACTTGTACTCTTAAACCTGTTAAGTACTTTTAAGTGTTACCTAAAACAGAAATCCATGACTAAAATGTTATATGACTGAATGATAACTTGATATATCAGGCTATTGTGTAAAAGAAAACAAAATCAGCATAATTTAAGCCAAGTAGACACTTTAGTCTTGATTTCTATTTGTACAATGGATGTTGCATATGAACAGGGTTTTCCAGGACCCCTGGTTTCTTTGAAATTTGGCCCCAACTTTTAATAAATAACCCCAAAATACTGTCTTAAGTTTGAAGCGGGTCATGATGTGGCAAAATGACCATATTACATTTGTGCTCTAAAACTTATAATGTAGCAAGATTTCTTTCAAATTTAGACCAGAGCCAAGGTTATAAAACTTTTTTTATTCTCAATTCAAAATTTTCTCAAATTATAGAATCACTCTCGAACACTCAATCCTGATGTTTTCACGTCCCTGAGAGAGAGGCAGACTGGTTTAAACCCACTGCTACCCATTTTTACAGCTGGGTGAACTGGGGCTGGCTATTAAGTATTTTACCCGTAGAAACACCCCGTTGACAGTGGGGCTCGAACCACGGACCTCCAGGTCACGGATCAAGTGCATTTACCACTAGGCCACAGAGGCAGTCAGGCCACCGAGGCAGTCATTTTAATGTATTAACGTAAAAGATAATATTAATGAGTTGTTATCAATCACAACTTATTAATATTATCTTTTATATTTATACATTTATTAAAATTTACAATTTGAGAAAATTCTCAGTTGAGCCTGAGAAAACTTTTATAACCTCCAGCTCAGATGAAAAAACATGACCTTTTCAGATGAGACTATAACAAGTTAGTATATATGAACTTCAACAAGCTTTTTTTCATTTTTGTGGGAATGATTCTTGGACAATTTATTATTGTAGGGTCAGCCTTTACAAAAATGCTGAAAAAATTGAACTGTTTATTTTAATAAAAATGTGTAAAATCACAGTTTTACTTTGAGTAGATTCTCAAAAGCAGGGTATTAGTATGACATTAACAAAATGACATCTTAATGACTCAATAAAAAGGATCTTAGGTGTACTTATTTAGGTTTTTTAAGTCCCTAAATTTAAATGAAAACTATTTCTTTTTATATCTCCTCATATTTTTTGTGTGAATATTGAAATATTCTCTGGATAAAGCTGGATAGATACAAATATGTGGGAATCAGCTTCAGGAAAGAATTGAAGACTGTATTAAACAGTCTTCATTCTTTTCTGAAGTTGATCCCTAGGAACTCCGGTCAGATAATTTTTGAGAATCCTGACTTCTTCTTTGAGAGTCTCAGACAAAACCTGCGTCCCTGAAAACCATGCAGAAAGAAAAGGAAGAGAAATGCACTATGACTTGTAAATTAATAAAAAGTTGGTTAAAAGTGAAATGCAAGAAACACCTAATACAAGGTAAAAGATCCGTTTTTTAAATCAGACTTTGTAAGTATAGTTGTTTCCCTTGTGTCTTCCGTATAATTCATCTATGGTAAATCAATCTCTTAGTGACTCAAGGTTGCAATTGTCTCCATAATAAATCATTGTATTTAGGGATGGAGCCTATTTTAGAATTGGAACTTTCATAATTATGAGGGTTTTATATTTTGCCTCATCCTGTGAAATTCTGTAAATTCGAGCTGGAGTAGCAGTACAAGCTTTTGGGGACCTCTGTGTGTTTTGAGCTACCAGTACGGAGTAATATTGATTTCAGGTAATTCAGGTAGTGGACCTGTAATAGTTTGGCAACTTATTGCAAGTCATGAACTTTAACAGTGTTAACCCTTTCCTGTTTTACAAAATTTTGGACCTGTCCAAATTCAAAGGTTTTACAGACGACAATTTAAAGTGGATTTAATTTGAAAAATAACCATTCAGTGGGATAGAAAATAGTGTGGAAAAAGAAGAAATTGCTTGTCAGAAGCGATTTCTTCTTTTTTCACAATGTTTTCTCAATCATAAAATCACAGGCACGCAAAAAGCAGGGATTAAACAGCAAGGGGTTAACCGAGGTTTCCTAATGATTTCATTAGGAAACCTCGGTTAACATTGTGAAAGATTGTGAGTTCCGAAATATTGCAGAACTAATATATCTCCACTACGTAAATACAGTAAAACTTGTGTTAAGCGACCACTTAGGGGACGACCAAAAAGTGGTCGCTTATGGTCGTTTAATACAATATTTCGTGATAGATAAGACATGTCATTTTGAAAGCATTAACAGATTGTCGCATGAGTCTTTATGAATTCTATGAAGTTCGTTCACACCAGAATCTTCGAAGAAACAATTTTTCGTAAAAAAGAATGTCAAATTTTTCATATATTTTGCTTCCGGTGAAGGGACTTCCTATGATGGTTGTTTAATATAATTGGTCACTTAATAGAAGTGGTGGCTCAAGCAATATATGTAGATATGATTTAGAATATTGTGTAGCAATTGAGATGATAATATTGAAAAACACTCAATTTCATTTTTACATCTTTTCAGCCAAAACATATCCAAGATAACTTCCCTGGACAAGATGGAAGCTTACCAATTCTGTGTCTCAGCATTACTTCTGGTGTCAGTCGTATTATCTGTGGAAAAATTGCCGATTTACCGTGGGTGAGCCGTCTGAAGATGCAACAGCTAGCTTTTGTAATTTTGGGTGTATCCACCGTGTGTATACCATTCTCCCAATCGTTCGGCGGAATCATTGCAATCAGTTTAGTCATGGGCATATGGGATGGCGTGTTTGTGTGCCTTTTAGGACCAATAGCCTTCGATATTGTTGGTCCGAAAGAGGCGTCTCAAGCTATAGGGTTTGTGTTGGGAATATTCAGCATACCATTCACACTTGGCCCACCAATAGCAGGTTTGTATAATTATAAGATTTGTTGATGGGCAAAACACTTGACACATATCATGCTTAATTCAAATTTTCTGTCTGCAAAGGACGGGTCTCCATAAGGACCTTTTCTTGGCTAGAATAGATTTCTTTTAAACTTTTGCCATACATACTATGATATAATCTGCGTGTACTGACAAAATATTGGCATCTCAAACTTATTGGTTCTAGCTGTGCGCTGTGTTAAAAGTGGGTGGGGTAATTTACTACAAACTTGAGTTTCGTTTTTAAACTTTTATATCACCCAAATTATTTACTTTTGAGTCTGAGGCTGCCACACAATACAACAATGAACTATTCCTTAGTTGATATACGGAATTTATTTTATCATATCATATTTTGCATTGCGATTATCTCCCCTTTTTTATCTTAAGGGAATTTCTTTGTTTTATTTCCTACCGACTTTGCGGGTTTGCACAACACGTTTACAAATAGCCTTGAATATCAAATTTCTTTTATTGATTGTAAAGAAAATACAAAACCATTGCCCCAAGTTTTTTTTCGCGGAAATCAATTCATTGATTTTGGAGTTATCTGCCCCTGAATATGAGATATTTGCAAAATTTAGCTTTATACTGGCATTATCAAGCCAAAGTATGATAGATTTCAATGACATTTGGTATACTTGTTCCAAAACGTAAACTCGTTTGTAATTTAAACTAATATTTATAAAAAGTCAACTTTCAAGGTCACACATCAAGGTCAAAGGTCAAAATCAGCTCAAATTCAACTTGTCAAGTGCATAACTAATATATTTACCATCAGATTTTAAAGATATTTAGCACAGTTTTACCCTTGATAAGCTAAAGCATATTTTGAAATGAACTTTTTGATAAGTTCGAGTTCAAGGTCAAATTTCAAGCCGGATGTCAAAATAAGAGTAGTACATGTTAATAGGTATATATCTACCTTATGTCATTGTAGATCCTAAAATGATTTGACAAAAGTGCCTTCTTACATCAGCACTAATGTAATACAAGAAAAAAATATGTGATACGTCTAGGCTCAAGGTCACACATGAAGGTCAAAGGTAAAAGAAGGCACAAATTCGTCTTTACAAATGTATTTTTCATTAATTTACCGACAAGACTTTAACAATCTTTAGCACAGATATTACCAATCACATACACACAAATATTTTGGAATACATTTAGTGTTATAATGAAGTTCAAGGTCACATATGAAGGTCAAATGTCAAGATAAGCACAAATTCGGCTTGAAAAGTGCATTACTTATTCATTTATTGATATATTTCAACACTATTTGACACAGCTGATACCCACCACAACTTCAAGTTATCACCAAATTCATTGCAAAATATTTTTACTTGAGGTGGGTATCCACTGTGTCAAATATTGTGATTGTATGTCAATAAATGAATGAATAATGCACTTGTGAAGCCGGATTTATGCTTATTTTGAAATTTGACCTTGATATGTGACCTTGAATATCAACATATCACTAAATGCATTTCAAAATATTTGTGTACACGTGATTCGTAATACCTGTGCCGAATTTTGTTAAAGTCTGTCAATGAATTAATGAAAAATGCACTTGTTAAGATGAATTTGTACTTATTTTGACCTTTGACCTTCACGTGTCACCTTGAGCCTAGACATATCACATAATTTTTTCTTGTATTACATTTTTGCTGATGAAAGGAGGAATTTTTGTCAAATCATTTTAGGATCTACATTAATATAAGGTAGATATATACCTTTTAGCAAATACTACTCTTATTTTGACATTTGACCTTGAAATTTGCCCTTGAACTCGAACTTATCAAAAAGTTCATTTCAAAATATGCCTTTGCTTGTCAAGGGCAACAACTGTGCTAAATATCTTTAAAATCTGATGATTAATTAATTAGTTATGTACTTGACAACCTCAATTTGAGCTGATTTTGACCTTTGACCTTGATGTGTGACCTTGAAAGTTGACCTTTTACAAATATTAGTTTTAATCACAAATAAGTTAATGTGTTGGAACAAATATGATAAATATCATTGAAATCTATTTTACTTTGGCTTGATAATGCCAGTCAAAAGCTAAATTTTGCTTATATCTCATATTCAGGGGCAGATAACTCCAAAATCAATGAATTGATTTCGGCGAAAAAAAAACTTGGAGCAATGGTTTTATATTTTCCTTGCAATCAATAAAAGACAATTGATTTTCAAGGCTATTTGTAAACGTCTTGTGCAAACCTGCAAAGTCGGTAGGAAATAAAACAAAGAAATTCCCTTAAGATAAAAAAAGGGAGATAATCGCAATGAAAAATATGATATGTTAAATAAATTCCGTATATTATCTAAGGAATAGTTCTTTGTTGTATTGTGTGGCAGTCTCAAACTCAAAAATAAATATTTTGGGTGATATCAAAGTTTTAAAATGAAACTCAAGTTTGTAGTAAATTACCCCACCCACTTTTAACACAGCGCACAGCCAGAACCAATAAGTTTGAGATTCCAATATTTTGTCAGTACATGCAGGTTATATCATAGTATGTATGGCAAAAGTTTTAAAGAAATCTATTCTAGCCACGAAAAGGCCCTTATGGAGACCCGTCCTTTATTTTTTTCATATTTCAAACAGACTCAGGCTCTAGGTTTTAAGCTTCACTTGCCAAAGGCCAGCGAGCTATTGTCATGGCTATGTGTCTTTTTTGCATCCATGTGTGCATACATCTTCTCCCTCTAAACCCATGGGTGGATGTTAACAAAACTTGGAAGGAATGTTCCATGGGTGACCTTTTTCTAAAGTTGTTCAAGGATTTTGATTGACCATTTTTTATGGGCCTAGCAGAGTGGGGCTTATCTTTACTATGAAATCTTTAAAAATCTTCGCAAAAAACCATTGGCCAGTTTCCAATTAAACTTTGCATGAATGTTCTTTGGGTGACCCTCTTCCAAGTTGTTCAAGAAATTTTGATTGACCCCACAAATATTAGCGAGACAGGGCTGGGCTTATTTTCACTAAAAAATCTTAACTTCTCCCATTATTGGCCTGATTCAAATGAATGTTTGCATGAATGATCCTTGATTGACCCTCTTCTTAAGTTGTTCAAGAAATTTTGAATGACCCCTTGCCTTTAGACAAGGCAGATTGGAGCTTATTTTCGGAAATCTGAAAAATCTTTAAAAATCTTCTCCTCCCAAACCATTGGGTTTATTGCAATGAAACTTGACATGAATGTTCTTTTGGTGACCCTCCTTTCAACTTGTTAAAGAAATTTTGATTGATCCTCAAATATCAGCTTTACAGGTGAGGGCTTATCTTCACTTCTAAAGATCTTCTCTTCAAAAACCATTGGGCTAATTTCAGCCAATCTTGGCAGGATTAATTGTTTCTTTGTTCAATTTCTATCTAAGTTGATGACTGAATTTTGATTGGCCCATTTATTTGGGAAGGGCAGGTTGGGGCTTATTTGCACAAAAATTATGACATTCTCCCATGATTTATTGGGAGAATTGCTTTATTGTTAAAGATCCATCAAGAGTTGCCTTTAAATACTTTTTTTCCTTTTTGGAATCAATACTAATGTATATTTAAAAAAACATTTTCTATTCAAGGTTTAGCCTACACCAAGATCAGCTTTTCTGTATATCTTTTGGCCTGTTTTTTAAATTTCCTTGTAAACTTCATTTTCTGATTGGGATTCTCATTTATAGATATTTGAAATCCAGTGGAGTGTATGTATCAGCAGGAATTTGTCAGTCACACTTAATTGCCAGCCCTAATCTGTCTTGCATGTTGTAGTGATGGGTTTAACCCACTGCCTCTCTTTTGGGAAAATGAAAGTTGCTGGTTAAAACCTATTAATTTTTAATAATTTTTAATAATTTTTTTTACATCAATTGGAAAACAAGTCCCTTCAACTAAAATTAATCCCTTTTGATTCTGCTTCCTGGAGAATGAAACAGTACTCGCACTGAATATGTGGGCCATGAAAGAACCAAGGTTGATAGCTACTTCTGAAAACCCAACTGTTGGTCATGAGTCTGACACTTAATCTAGACCATTGACACCACACAGACATCTGGATTTAGTTTTCTAGAGTGATTGTATTAAGTTAAGCTGTTGTCCTTTGTTAGAAGATTAAACTTAAATGATTTGGTAGAAGATGAATTAAAACAAAATTAAATGTGTGCTTCTATTGTTGCCAAAATATTTGATAAGACGAGGAAAGCCTGTCAAAGTTGTTTTTGATTTTCATATCCAAACTAGACACTGGAATCTGTTTATAATGGCTACTTATCTATTTACATATTCTAGGAATGTTGTTCTGCATTGTTGTTTTTCATTTTGAAATATTTCTTTTCTTAACCTTTGCCTGTTTGGAAAAATAACATAATTGTTTACATAAATATTTGACACATGCTATGATATGTTTTCACAATCATATCTATGGAAAGTGTTATTTTAGATATAGGAAAGTACTATGTAAACATAAAGTCACAAAAAGATAAAAATAATTCTTATAATGAATACAAATTCCTGGGTGTCTGCTCAATACTTCTTTAAGTACTTAGATATTTGCATGCATATTCAATAGTTTTGTACTAAATTTTTAGGCTTTTGGAATATTGATTAAATACAATTATTCTGTACCCATGTCGATAGATCAGGGGACATATTGTTTTTGACCTGTCTATTTGTTCCTTTGCCCATATGTTTGTTACTCTGTTTCTTGAAAAAAATCCTTTGACACTGGCCATAACTTTTGATTTGTAAGTGATAGGGCCTTCATATTTCATATGATGATTGCTAGGAACAAGACCTTTCTGTTGGTGTCAAGTTCAAGGTCAACATTCAAGGTCAGTCATTTTTAAAGGCCAATTATAAGTGATTCAACATTAATATGTCACATGTGTATGGCGTGTGACAAGACTTTTCTGTGCAAGGTCATCTATTAAGGTCAAGGCCAATTTTTTAAGGACACTGAATTTCAACAAAAAAACTTTAGCATTGGCCATTATTTTTGATGGGTAAGTAACAGAGCCTTCATGTTTCAAATAATGATTGCATGGAACAAGACCTTTCTTGTGGTTTCATTTTCAAAGTCATTTCATTTTCAAAGTAATATGTCAAGGTCACTGATTAATGTTTTTTGTTGTTGTTGATTTAAAACTTTAATGTTGGCCCCAACTTTGGATTTGTTAGTCAAAAGGCTTCTCATATCACATGTGCATTGCTTGTGGCAACTCTTTTCCTTGAAAACTAAAGTAATTGGTCAAGCTTAAGGTCATGTTGTGAAGGTCACTTATTTATGACATAAAACTTAAGTTAGCTATAGATTTTGATTGGTAGAAACACAAACTTTTGAAAAGTGGTATATAGCAGCAACTATAAAGGCAATCAAAAGATTAACATTTTGGATTTCCATATTCATGTATCAGACTTAGTGTTCTGAAAAAATGGCAGTTTTGGAGGGGGGGGGGGATTGGTGTTTAACAAACATATCTTCTTGGAATTAATATCAATCTGATAAGTGTACTTCTTTTTCACTTTTAATGAAAATAATATTAAAATCAAAGTGCTGAAAGCCCTTGATAAGTTTATTTGGTGTTATAATACCTATTGCCTTTTTTTCAAACTTTTCTTGTTTAAATAGGAAAATCAGGTGGCAACGACTAAGTTCAGACTGCTCATATATGTAGACTTATCTTTTTCAATACCTCATGCCAAAGCAGAAATATTTCAGGCTAAGCTTGTCAAGTTTAAGCATTGGTCATGTATATGCTGCTGTACATATATCAGGGTTCGGCACTAAGGGGAGTCCGGGAGTCGGAGACTCCTTGTTTACCAGTTGGACTCCTTCTGTTTGCAAATAAGGAGTCCAATGGACTCCAAGGGTAATATTACAATATTTTGAAAAACAAATGTACAGAGCAGTGTCCTTTCTAACATTTTCAAAACTGTTTATACATGTTTTTTTCACTACAAAAGTTGTTGAAGAAAAAAATTTCTTGCATCCTGTAGTGTTTTGAGAGAAAAAACTCTTCTTTGGCAGAACATTGTGGAAAGGAAGAAATTGCTTATAACAAGCAATTTCTTCTTTTCCACAATGCTCTCCCATTATGAAAAAAATGGACTCCTTGATTTCACCTGTTAGGAGTCAATGGACTCCTTAATCTCAGGAGTTAGTGTCAACCCCTGTATATTTCAATTTGTTGTAGGTTGGATGTATGACACTATGGGTGACTATAGAGTAGCCTTTCATGTGGCTGGGATACCTCCTATACTTGGTGCAATTGTCATGTTTCTCATTCCCAGGGTGGAACAGGTAATGTTTACTTTACACTATTTGTGACTAAAAAGTGGCCTCATTCCCAGGGTTGTACAGGCAATGTCTAATACATTGTGTGTGATTTACATAAGCATCACTGTATCCAAAAAATGGTCAATCTTGAAGACAAAGGAACGAAATGATGTTATATTAGAGCATTGGGCTCTATCAGAACTTTTATGGTATGTGATCACCCAAGGCGTCTGGTGTCCTGTGGTTTGGCTATGGCCACTTTTTTTGTCCATAGCATAACTTTGGCGCTTTATGTCTGATTGACTTGAAACTTTGTAGTTATGATGCAGAGTACAAGACACATAACTCAACCCAGTTGAATTTTTGTATTATTTCCCTCATTGATTTTTATACTTGGACATCCAGGAGTGTAATGGGTGTATTATCTATTTATCTAAAATGAACTGGCACTTGTTAACTTCCATCAGTGTTCGAGAATTCCGGCAGTGAAATTCAATTTCATATTGACGTTTTATTTGTATTACTTCACTTCACATATAAGAGTCGCTGTAGAACAGTGGGTACACAGGCTTTCCCAAAAGGCGGTAAGTTGTCGGGTCGAGTTCAAATCCCAACAGGGACATGTTTTAAATCTTGTGATTATCATAAAATTTTTTCTATTATCTTATCAATTGTCATAAGTTTTTTGTGAGTTTCAATTTATATTGTTTTATTCTATATCATTCAATTTTAGTTGTTTGCACCAACCAAGGCTTTTGTATTCTGATCTGCTAAAATTGGTTTCATACTTATATGAAAACATACTTAAATATTTAGTTAGCTTGCACTTAAAAATAGTCCCAATACAGATCTCATTTGCTTCATTATATTTATAATTATGAGATATGAAGACATGTTAGTTTTTGATATTGATAACCTTATAATTAAACAGGAATTCGATTAACGTATTCAAAGCCTGTATAAGTTTTTAGCTCCACTGGCCAAAAGGCTAGCGGGCTATTGTCATGGCGGGTGTCCCTTTGTCTGTGTGTGGGTGTGTGCGTCTGTCCGTAAACTTTTACTTTAGAAATTTTCTTCTCATAAAATACGGAATGGATTTCAATCAAATTTCACAGGAATGTTCCTTGGGTGACCTTCTATCAGATTCCTTCAAAGAATTTTAATCAGTTGAAAATCATGGTTGTAGGAGGCGTTGCTAATTAAATATATGGTAATAGGTGGCTTTTCTCAGAAACTGATTGATGGATTTTAACCAAACTTCACATGAATTATCCTTGAGTGACCCTCTATCAATCTACAAAAAAATATTGTGATCAGATGAAAAAATGTGTATTTTATGGGCAGAGGTCATTTCTCTATATGTTTTATAGCGGAAACTTTGAAAATCATTTTCTAAGAACCTAACATATAATGGATAACAACCAAACTTCACATGAATTATCCTTGAGTGACCCTCTATCAGTTTATAAAAAAATATTGTGATCAGATGAAAAATGTGTATTTTATGGGCAGAGGTCATTTCTCTATATGGAAACTTTGAAAATCATTCTCTCAGGACCTATTAAATGGATAACAACCAAACTTCACATGAATTATCATTGAATGACCCTCTATCTGTCTACAAAAAATTATTGTGATCAGATGAAAAATGTGTATTTTATGGGCTGAGATCATTTCTCTATATGTTATATAGTGAAAACTTTGAAAATCATTTTCTCAGAATCTTACTGATGGATATCAACCGAATTTCACTGGAATGATTCTTTAGTGATCCTTTATCAGTCTTCAAAAAAATATTTTGATCAGATGCGAAACATGTCTTTTATTTTCAGAGGTCATTTCTTTTGATATGGGATATGGTGTAATATCCAATATAGGGTAAAACAAACTTTTTTAAAGTTTAAACAGATGGATTTCAACTAAATATCACTGGAATTTAATTTCTGTGAAGTTGTATCAAAATACTATCAAACTTCAAAAAATATTTGATTAGATGAACAGTGTGCTTTTTATTTGCAGAGGACATTTCAACATATAAAGTGAATATTTGATCACCCTTTTGATATCGCCTATATGATGATTTTTTTAATAGGTTTAAAGATTGTAGATTAGAAGGAACAAAACCTTCGTTAAATCTAAATGTGTAGAAACATAAGGTGAAATAGGGAGCCTGAGAAACCCCTGAGAATTGGTCAGTTTAGTTGAACAAAGGGTGGCTACACAAAGAGGACAATTGGTGTAAAGTGGCCTACTGAGGTGCACTCTAAGGCATTGGGCAGAATAAATATATTGGATTTGATATTTTACTTCTTATCATCATTAGTCAGAATTTTGTTTTGATGACAAACAATTATTGTGAAGTAACCCCCTTATAGTGGAGTTTAATGAAAAGCAGAAAGATCTACAATCAGAATTTTGTGGACAAAGTACCAGTATATTGTGCAGTAGCATTCTGTTAATGATGAAATTTTTATTTTTGGATTTCAAACAAATTTCACTGGAATGATCCTTGTTTTATACAGCCTTATCATCCTCTAATAATCATTATCAGGATATTTAGGCCTGTGGAGCGAATCAGGCGCTCAAGCCACTCTAGTTTTTAATTTCATTCAGTCATAGAATGAAAAGAAAAACTGTGTTTGAACAACAAAACCAAGATTCACAATTCATTGCGTTTCCAGTATGACTTGCAATGCACAGTTTTAATTTACAGTGATGAATGGACAACACTTTGCAAATATCAGATTTTAAATCAAACAAATAAAGCTAGTTGGAAAGATTTCTGTGCAGAATACCAATAGCCTAATGCAATACTGTTATATCAAAATAGGTACTTGAACAAAGTTGCATTATAAAAAAAAAAAGAAATGCAATTGGTTGGGATTCGGCTTGAACTCATGACCTCCCAGTTATGGGACAACAACCTTACTACCACCGCTAAATTTCCGTTTAATGTACGTTGAGATGTGATTCATTTAATTAAATCTAAACGGCGCAAGTTTAAGTCTTAATTAAACAAATGTTGCAACTATTAATAGGGGTCAAAAGGAAAATTTAATGAGTGCAAGGTCATTTTAGATAAATAATACTACTTATTTTCAGTTTCATCAGACATTTGATATAAAAGATATCGCAAAAGTTCACAAACTCCTTGGACAACCCTCGTACAACCATTCATCAATTGGAGTGCAAGAGGTTAAAGGTCAAGGTCTTTTTGCAATACACGGATAAAAACTTGTCTAAATGATGATATGATAATGTATCCCTCCTTTGATATATAACACATCATTTATTAAAAAAAATAGGAATGATATAATTTGCCATTTATGTTTTCTTTCTTTAATGCTTTTCGGTGGTTTATCGAGAAATAACGGTAGATTATCACTTGATAATCTTACCGCAAAAGCAGTGAAATTATCAAAAACTTATACCCTGCTTTTGTGCATTTCATCCTATCTGACGTCATCTATGCGGGGCGAAATAAGTGACGTCACAATGAATGTTGCATAGCAATCACGTGCAAAATGACGCGCTTTACGATATTATGTCATAGAAATTTCACATTTTGTCCCATTTTTGCAGTAAAGAAATAGAATAATTGTTTGTTTTTTGTGTAAGATCGATTTATATTTCATTGAGTGAACAACAAAAGCTATATTTTCACTCGTGGCTCCGCCACTCGTGAAAATTAGCGTTTGTTGTTCACTCAATGAAATATAAATCAATCTTACACTGAAACAAACAATTATCCTCTATATAAACTTTAATATAGATAAAGATTAACAGAAGAATCATCTTGGCTATGCTTTGTGGAATAACCTTGACCTTACATAAGTTCCATTATCATAATGAGTCTAGAATACTTTGTGATGAAGCATACTGATTGGTCTTATCTAAGTTACAATTAACGTCAATAGTACATTTTGACCCAAATTCAACAGCCTCTCTAGGTTAAGATTTTCAAACTGTGCGTCATTATTCTGTAATGTCATTTTTGTATCAAGAGCTTCTTATTAAATCTATGCAATAGCAGTGAAGGTTGAAAGCTAGGTTGTTTGAATTTCTCTAAGATCTCTACTTTCTATTCTGTTGTAAGTTCATTGTTTGTAAAACCAAGGAACATGCAACTATAGTACAATGTTGTACATGCCATGAATCATGGGTTTGTTCTATTGCTTTTTGACCATAGAAAATTGTAGCATCGATTAGGATGAAAATATCACAAAATGTTCCAAGTCATCTTACCTTGCCCATATTATTGTGGTTTCGTGAAATATAGCTGGTTCATTGGGAATAAGGGCCCTTATGTCGTATTTCTTGTGAATGCATTTGCTCCTTCATTTATAGACGAATTTTGATCAAACTTTCATAAGCTAGTCCTAATCACTTGAAATTGTGCTTATTGTCTTGGTCTTGCGAAATTTTGCTGTGTCAGAGAAAAAGGTGCTTCAAGTCAATTTTTTAGCTCTTCTGACGGAGGTTCTCCGACCCTGCATCCGTCGGGCCGTCCGTCCCCTAACTTTAGCTTGTTAACATTCTAGAGTCTGGAATATTTATCAGATTGGGAAGGGGCCAAATGAAGATGATTGAACGATTTAATTAGAAAATCATGTAAGCACTCTTAAGTCCATAGTTCTCATCCGAATGTCTTCAAAATTGCTCAGAATGATTGTACTGTCACAAGGATTGTTCCTTTCTAAAATGAGCCTCATCCGTCAAGCATAACAGGAAAAGGGGCCAAATGAAAATAATTGAAAAATATATTTAGAATATCTGCTATAACACTCTAAAGTCCACAGTTTTCATCCAATTGTCTTCAAACTTGCTCAGAGAAATTGTACCTTTAAAATGATGTTTCCTTACCATAATGGGCCTGATCTGTTAAGCATCACAGGAAAAGGAGCCAAATGAAAAATTAGTGAGAAAATTCTCTGTAACACTCCAGAGTTTTCATCAGATTGACTTCAAACTTGCTCAAACTGATCGTATCATCACAATGATTTCTCTCTTAATTTTTTTTCTTATCTATTGAGTGTCACTAGAAAAGGGGCCTATATTTGAATTTAAACTTTAACAACTCATTGGTTGTATAGACAAAGATCAGACTGCACATATGTGCAGGCTGATGTTTGTCTATAGCTCCTGACAAGGCAGGAATATTCCGTGTTCAGCATGACAAGGGTTAAGTTTTTACCAGTAAGTGTTTAAATTCTCTGTTTCTAGTATAGCTATTACCATGAAACTTTGCAAATACTTCTTTGACAATAAAATCAACCTCTAAACAAAGATTCATTACTCTGGTATAGAATTTAGTCGAATTTTAACACTTTTCGAACCTAAAAATACTTGGTTAAGTTTTTATGTGCAACTGATGTATACTGCACATGCTTCTATGACCATAATATCAGCATCTAGACAAAGATTCATTACTCTTATATTGAGATTAGAGGAAATTAACCCTTTTTGGACTTGAAAATTCTTAGTTAATTTTTTTACATGCAACTGATGTATATCAGTTATAATTCCATTTCTACTGAGCTATTGCTCGACAACTTTGCGTATGCTTCTGTGACCATAATATCAGCCTCAAGACAAGGATTGTTTTCTCTTGGATATCATTTAATGGAAATTCCAATGCCGATATTGATTTGCTGTTACTATCCAGCGCTAGGAATAGTCAAGCTTCGCTATCCTCCGACAGCTCTTGCTTACAAAACTTCTCTTTTATTGATGGATTCATTCATCTGAAACTTTCACAGAACATTCTTATCCAGTGACTATTTGCATTTATTGCTGTCTAGTTATATGCCATGTCATGATAAAAGGAGCCTCAAAGTATAGTTATTGTTATAATAAAAGTAATAATAAAGACCTTATTTAATGAGGCAACACAGTTGGGTTAACCCAGTCTTCCCTGTGGGCCTCTACAATTATGTACATACATATTGTTACAAAGGAATCAAACATCATGATTATCAAGATTAAAGAAATAAAACATATAGATATACACAAAGAAAGGTGATAATGTCCTGCTTTTGATAGCTTATATTGAGATCATTTATAATTGTTATCCAAGGGTAGAGAAATGGAAGTTAAGAAAAGAGGAAAAAGTTGAACCTGTCATAATAAAAGGGGCCTATGTGTATATTTTTTATTAAAATTACTCCTTCATTTTAACATAGATTTTCATAAAAACTTTAAAAAAATATTTCTCATCATGTGACCATGGTCACATTTATTTTGACATTTGGTGATATGCAACTTCATGGAAAAAGGGCCTTAATGTTAACTTCCTTACTAACACAACTCCTCTTTTGTATATAGATATCGTAGTGGTATATGTTTTCGTCCGTCATATGTTTTCGACCTATTTCCATTTTGATTTATTTCATGCATAATTGATATATTGGTATATTAATTCAGGTGTCAAAATTTACGTTAAAATCATAGCTTTTAATCCCAAATTATAAAACATGTCCATGATAAACCTAAATAGCTAAAATATTTTTGGAAGTAAGCACCTCCCTTTTCATTAGATTTTCTTAAGTCACTTTTATTAGTTTTGTAAATCTTCAATATAAGAAAATTTAGAAGGGCCAAGTAAAAACAAAGCATGTCATGTGGTGATTTGATATCTAATTTCATTGCCAAGTGACTTTTATATGGTTGCTGCTGGTATAAACAGTTAAATTTTCAGTTTGAAAATGGCATGTTTCTTATATTTTTCCTTTAGACTTTTCTAAGCAGACTAAATTAAGCAAATATTTGTAGCAAGTAAATTTTAACTTTTACAATTTTTGACCACTGAAGCTCGTGATAAATAAATATTTGTGTTATTATGAGTTTAAATTAGTACTAAAATATGTGGATAAACTAAATATTACTATCCAATAAAGTATTTCTGTAATTGTACTATATGATTAGCAGATTTACAGGTACATGAATATTAAACTTCAATAGCATTTTTCAATCTGTAATTGTAAACTTGTAATCTGTCTAGATAAGGAGAATTATAGATAGACTATGAGATCAGAAATCTGATTTCAAAAAAAGCTAATTTGCACTGTTTATTCTTGTGTCCTTCTTCATCAGTGGCTTATTTCTTAAATAGGTCGAAAACATATGACGCTTATTTGGGTAAACAAAATTGTTGTCAAAATTCAATCAGGATAAAACCTATCATACTAAATAAATTGAATCAAGAAACATGAGAATCACAAAAAAGATAATGTTTATAATATTTATGCACGAATAGTCTATTTATAAAAGTTTTAATAAAAATGCTTATGAAAAATTGTAATTAGGACGGAAACCCATACCACAAGGATACATTTGTATAATAGCATGTCCCTTATCAAGTGACTATTCACTTTTCACTTTGCAAATTAAAATGGTAACAAAGTGTCTTAAGAAAGTCGCGCACTCTTCTTATTACATTATGTATTGTCTAGGCTACTAAATGTTGGTCATTCAAACACAGACAAACTGTTGGAAATGTCACGCACATGCCCATATAACACTATAAGTTAATGCTATTAATGACAGAGGACACTTTATACGTATTGAAGGTCATTCATGACACACCTCCTTGTGACACAAAGTCTACTCTTTAGTGCATATTTGTTTTATCAGGTTAATTGAAATGCTCCTTGGCCATATTTTCGCATTATTATCTAAGTTGACAAATCTGTCACTCTATTCAGAATAGACAGAGTTTTTTTTAGAGACAGATCATATTTCAACGCAACCTACATGATTCAGCATAAAGGCTAACAATTCATAGATATGGTTAGAATTAACACTTGTTATGCTAAACCCAGATTATTCCTTATTATGTAGGAGGGTTAGTCATAGATCAGCCTACACATGCATGCAGTCTGATCTTAGTCATAACCACCTGATTTTCTGTTTTATACCAGAAGATTTTGTTTTGAAAAAAGTATTTTGAAAATAAAATGCTGACTGACAATAAGTAATAGTGCATCCATTTCTTTCACCACTCCAATGTTCATGTAAATTTTAACAAGAATTTAATTTATGAAAAAAATTTCATTTTTGCATTGATTTGTCCACATTTAAAGGCTGATGGAGTGGACGAGTAATATGCAAAAGTAAGATCAGAGGGCAGAGACACATCAACACAAATGCAAAAACACTATTCTGAAATTAGTTTTTTTTACCCTATTCTGGGTTAAAAAATGCTTTTAAAATATCTTTTTATGTAAAATAAATAAAAAAGCAGTGATATTGACCTTCTGAGAATTCCAAAGCAGAGGTAAAGATAAGATGGGGTAAAGCCGTTTTAAAATCTTTATTTCTCTATAAAACCCAATGTTGTGGGTATACTCATTTGAATCATCTTGACAAGACAATTACAATGAGTACCAACAACATTGTATCTGTGCTGTAATTATTGAAATACTTTCACCTAAAATCTAAAATGAGTCTGTGCGTGACATTTCCAACAATTTGAAATTTTCTTTAGGTGCTTTAATACATAGTTTTCCTTTTTGAACCAGAAAACTTTTTTTTTCGAAAAAATGTACTTTGCTAAGATTTTTATTCAGCATGACAAAGGTTGACATTAGAAGCATCTAGTGTAACAAGTTTAAAAGTGCAGTTTTGGTGTCAAGTAGGCATACTAGTTCATTTTCTGCTGAAGTCACTGAACTTGCATCAGAAACTTGGTAATGTTAACCCTTATAAGGTTGTTATTCAACCTGGAATATTTCATCTTTGAAAGGAGGTAGAGACAAAGATCAGCCAGCATATAGGGGCAGCTAGGCATTGTTGGTGGCATGACAAACTTTAACTTGGTCATATCTTTGTTGTTATTGAAGAGATTTCATGTAACTATGAATCTGTATTCACCATCCCATGAGCTATCCAGACTAACATTGCTTATAACTCTGAAATTTTTTTTTGCAAGACTTGTTTTCCTTTAGGATTTTTTGCGCTATCCAGCAACTGCTGCTGAGTGTTGGCACCTGTTGGTGAGGCACTTGTTTACTCACACCAAAAATTACTTTGTACAATTGACATTATCTTTCAATGTAAAATAATTTTGTGATTTTCAAATTTTTGCAGGTTTACATCATCACTGAACAACATTTTGCATCTGTCTTGTATATCAAGTTTGATAAATTGTAACTTTATGGTTTTATAAACACAAATTAAACTTATTAGATTGAATTGATGCAAAACTATTGTCAGAGCCTATAAATATAATAGGCACTTAACATTGTTTTGTAACAACCCATCATCTTGTCCTATTTAGTTGAAATATTTAAAAATGAAATGTTAAAGACCATCAAAAATCTTTGATCTACAATATTCCATGAAATTTCTTAATCTAGCAATTTGATGTCAATACATTGAATTATGATCAAAAAGCCATACACAAGAGCTGGCTGATTTTAGTCTATTCTTTCAAACCTTTGTTTATAGCAGAAAAATGTCTTGAGCAGCATGAGAAAGGTCAAATTAATTCAACAGCATTGCGTTCAGGATGACAAAACAGTGCAAACAGTTTGCCAATTTTACCCTACTTTGCATGCAAGTTCACATGCAAAGCAGGTTATAATTTAGAAAACTGTTTGCATTGTTTTGTGATCCTGGTTGCAGGGCAGGTTTAATTCACTTATGCAATATCAGTCAAGTTATCAGTTGTATTTCCATTTCTATGCCTTCTTTTGATAAGATGGGGGGGGGGCATTTTTTTCCAACTTTGTCCATCTGTCAATCTATATCCTTCTGTTTGTCTGTCTTTCTGTCCGGCTCTCCGTGTGTCTGCAAAACTTTAACCGAAAACTTGATTGCCAATTTCTCAAAGCCTATTTCAGATACATTGGTGATATTTGTCAAGCTGATATATATCATTGATATGCATCTGCTGATGTCAAGGTCATCTGTCAATGTGGAACATTGTGTAATTATGAAAAACTGCTGTTCATGGAGGATAGATGTTTCACAAACATATTTTGTCTTTTCCAGAGCTATCCAGCTGTTACAGAGACCCAGGAGTTTGCTTCGATCTCTATGTTAGATGTGTACAACGAAGTGAGAGGTATATATAATACATACTTAGTGTTTTGTATGAATAAAAATATCTAATGAGGTTTGGAGAATTGAAAATTGTCGAGGCTCTGCCGAGACAATTATCAATTCTCACAACCGAGTTTGATAATTTTTTCATACAATACACTAAGTATGTATTATTTTTATCTTATAACCTATATTTGTCTTGTTTTCGTCAGTGTTTCTAACTGAATGGCAAGTTTCTTAAAATAATCGCATTATATCATTGTTCTAAAAATAACTATGTGATATCATGAAAAATATCATACAGGATGTTATCACACGGATATTTGTATAGTTATAAGATAAAAATCTAATTGGCATCTCTTGTAACAAACTTAACATGTATACAATCATGATGCATTTAGAGGTTTAGGATATTGAAAAAAATAGTCTTGAAATAACATATTTCATTAAACAAGTCACTTATTAACAGATATAAACCAGGCTCTCTGAAGTTTTTATCTGTTTTAAATACCAAGTATAATACATTTTTAGCTCACCTGAGCCTGAAGAGCTCATGTTGAGCTATTGTGATGTGATCATGTGATGTCCGTCATCTATCATGCACTGTATGTAGTCCACAATTTCTTAAAACATCTTCTCCTTAACCAGTTGGACAATCTTGATGAAATTTGACTGGGATTTTCCTTAAGTCAAGCTCTACCAAAGTTGTTCAAATGAATGAATTCCCCATTTACTCTGGTTGCCATGGCAACAAAAAGGGTGAAAGTACGAAAATCTTCAAAAATCTTCTCAGAAACCAGAAGGCAGACAGCTTTCATATTTGGTTTTAAGCATCATCTAGTGGACCTCTACCAAGTATACTCAAATCATGACTCTGGGTTCACATTTGGGCTTCACCCATGTGCATCCTGCCTACATGGACACAAACGACAAAAATTTTAAAAGATCTTCTTCTCTGAAACCAGAAGGTGGAAAGCCATGATATTTTGTAGGTAGCTTAATCTAGTGAACATTTATCAAGTATGTACATAACAAACCTCCGGTATCAAATTTGGGCTCCACCAAGATGTATCCCATTTTACATAGAAACAAATTGGGAATCTTTAAAAATCTTCTTCTCTGAAACCGTAAGGCAGAGAGAGAGTCTTTATAGTTTAGTGTCTAGCATAATGTAGTGGACCCTTACAAATTTTATTCATATCATGCCCCTGGTGTCAGGTTTGGGCTCAGCGCAGGTGCATCCCATATTACATAGAAACAAAGTGGGAAATCTCGGAAGATCTTCTTCTCTGAAACCAAAAGGCATACACCTTTTGGTATTTTGTTTGTAATATTATATAGTGAAGCTCTACCATTGTTTTCATGTCACAACCCTGGGGTCATGTTTGGACTCTGAATGGACTTTTCATGATAGTTTCATGCAATTGAATTTTATCAAGTTTGTTCAATACATACTTCTATGCTCATATAAGGGCATGAATGAATCTTAGATGACCCTCTCCTTGAGTTGTTCAAGAAACTTGGATTTACCCAAAAATATGGGCATGGCAGGTTGGGCTTATTTTTACAGATTTTCTCAACCCAAATTATGACTCAATTTCAATGAAAGTCGGCATAAATGATCCTTGGGTGCCTCTCTTCTTAAGATGTTTTCAAGAATTTTTGATTGACCCACTATTATGGGTGTGGCAGGGCAGGTCTTAATTTCACTATTAAAAGGTACAATAGCTTCTTCAAAAATTTTAACCTGTTTTCAATATAACTTGGCATGAATGATCCTGAGGTGACCATCTTCTAAAGTTGCTCAAGAAATTTAAATTGACCCCTAAATATGGGCTTGGTAAGGGGGGGGGGGGGGTAATTTCACTAAAAAACCTTTAAAAATCTTCAAATCCCAAACCATTGGTGTGAATTCAATAAAACTTGGCATGAATGATTCCTAGGTGACCCTTTTCTAGGGTTGTTCAAGAATTTTTGTTTGACCCCAAAATAGGGGGGAGGGGGACAGGGCAGGGAGGGGGTTATTTCACTTTATACATCTTTAAAGATCTTCTCCTCTTAAACTATTGACCTGCTTTCAATGAAATTAAGCATGAATGATCTTTAGGCAACCCTCTTCTAAAGTTGTACAAGAAATGTTGTCATGTTGAATTGTCCAAATATGGGCATGCCAGGCAGGGCTGAATTTCACTTTAAAAACCTTAAACAATCTTCTCCTCCCAAACTATAAGCTGATTTCAATTAAATTTGGAATGAAGCATCCTTAGATGACCCTCTTCTAAATTTGGTTGAAAACATTTGGATAAACCCCCAAAAATGGGCTTGGCAGGGTGGGGCTTATTTTCACTATAAAATGAAAATAGAACTTCTCCTCCCAAACCATTGCACTGATTTCAATGAAACTTGGCAAGAATGTTTCTTTGATATCCCTCTTTTGAAGTTTTTCAAGAAATTTTGATTGTCCCAAAAATATTGGTTTGACAGGGCAGGGCTTATTTTTGTATGAAATCTGTAAAATTATTTTTGTCCTTAACAATTTGCTTTATTTCAATGAAACTTGGCATGAATGCTCCATTAGTGACCCATTTCATCAGTTGTTTGAGAAATTTTGATGGACCCCACAAAAAGGGTGTGGCAGAGGGGGGCTTATTTTCTCTATAAAATCTTTAAGAATCTTTTCTTACAAACCATTGCCACAATAAATTAAACATGGCCTGAGTGTTTTTTGTGTGATCCTTTTCCAAAGTTGTTTAGAAATTTTGTTTGACCTCAAAATAAGGGTGTTGCATGGTTGGGCTTATTTTTCATTTTAGAAATAATCTCCTACGAAACCATAGGACCAATTTAAACCAAGCTTTGCAGGATAATGTTCCTTAAGTTAATCTTTAGCTGAATTTGATTGGCCCATATATGGGCTTGGCCTGGCAAGGCATAATGTTCACAAAAATAATTGTCATTTTCCCATGCAATATATCGTATTGTTTCATTGTTCAAAATACATGAAGACATGCCACTCTTATAAAAAAAATAACTTTTCCCATCTAGAATTAATACTTATATTTATTTTGAAAAAGCTTTCTATAAAAGGTTTAGTCTACACTTTTTGTCCATCACAAATTTCCTTGTTAACTTCCATGTCTGACTTAAGTTTCTCATTGATAGATATTGGAAAGTCAGTGGAGTGATGCAGGCCCACTTGGGCCTCTCGTTTTTATGATATTAATAATTTGTTGGGGTTTTTTTATTAGCTATCCAGTATTTAAAAGCTGAGCAAAGTCATCCATTAGCCATGCTTTTGATTTAATATTCTATTTTAGCTCACCTGAGCACGAAGTGCTCAAGGGAGCTATTGTGATCGATCGTTGTCCAGCGTCCTTCTGTCCATCTGTCTGTCTGACCGTCACGGCGTCAACTTTTTCTTTAAACGACATCTCCTCCTAAACTTATGAGTCAAAATCAACCAAACTTGGCAGAATTATTCCTTGGGTGGTCCCTTATGAAAATTGCTCAAATAGAAAGGATCCGTGCCATATCACGGGAAAAGGGGCCTTAATAACAAATTTCTTGTTTACACTCTAGAAGCCACAAATATGGTCCAATCTTCATGAAACTTGGTCAGATGTTTGTTAGGTCATGAGGATGAAGTCTATTGAAAATGGGAAGGATCCGTGCCATATCACGGAAAAAGGGGCCTTTATGACAATTTTGTCAACAATATCTATAAAGGACATCTCCTCCTAAACCTATGGGTCAAAATCAACCAAACTTGGCAGAAATATTCCTTGGGTGGTCCCTTATGAAAATTGCTCAAATGGAAAGGATCCATGCCATGTCACGGAAAAAAGGGGCCTTAATGACAAATTGTTTGTTTACACTCTAGAAGCCACAAATATGGTCCAATTTTCATGAAACTTGATCAGAATGTTTGTTAGGTCATGAGGATGAAGTCTATTGAAAATAGGAAGTATCCGTGCCATATCACGGAAAAAGGGGCCTTTATGACAATTTTGTCAACAATATCTATAAAGGACATTTCCTCCTAAACTTATGGGTCAAAATCAACCAAACTTGGCAGAAATATTCCTTGGGTGGTCCCTTATGAAATTTGCTCAAATGGAAAGGATCCATGCCATATCACAGGAAAAGGGGCCTTAATGACAAATTTCTTGTTTACACTCTAGAAGCCACAAATATGGTCCAATCTTCATGAAACTTGGTCAGAATGTTTGTTAGGTCATGAGGATGAAGTCTATTGAAAATGGGAAGGATCCGTGCCATATCACGGAAAAAGGGGCCTTTATGACAATTTTGTCAACAATATCTATAAAGGACATCTCCTCCTAAACTTATGGGTCAAAATCAACCAAACTTGGCAGAAATATTCCTTGGGTGGTCCCTTATGAAAATTGCTCAAATGGAAAGGATCCATGCCATGTCACGGAAAAAAGGGGCCTTAATGACAAATTGTTTGTTTACACTCTAGAAGCCACAAATATGGTCCAATTTTCATGAAACTTAATCAGAATGTTTGTTAGGTCATGAGGATGAAGTCTATTGAAAATGGGAAGGATCCATGCCATATCACGGAAAAAGGGGCCTTTATGACAATTTTTTTGTTTACTCTCTAGAAGCCTCAAATATGGTCCAATCATCATGAAACTTTGTCAGAATGTTTGTTAGGTCATGAGGATGAACTTATTTGAAAATGGGAAGTATCAGTGCCATATCACGGGAAAAGGGGCCTTAATGACAATTTTCTCGTAAGAGCTCCAAATGTTACAAATATATCTTCATGAAACTTGATCAAAAGTCTGCCAGGTCACAAGAATGAATTCTGTTGAAAATGGGAAGCTTCATGCCATATCATAGGAAATGGAGTCTTAATGATAATTTACTTGAAATATCAGGTGAGTGATTTAGGGCCCTCAGGGTCCTCTTGTATGGATTTCCATTGTAGGTCAATTTATTTAATAGATTTTTCTTTTCTTTCAGTTTCGAACAACCACCTTCAGACATCACAGCCAGGGAAATCAAAACATACCAAACCCTCAGGTCCCTCGGGTCCTTCTACAGATATAGAATTTATACGGTCAAATGAAGTTCTCTATCTTGGGGATTCCTCTCATAATCACAGCAAGACAGCTCAAGATCAGACTAGTGATACCATTAATGAAATAGAAAATGTAAAAGAAAAGAGACTGACAGAACAAGAACCAATGCTTAAACATTCTGATAAAGAAAATAGTGATTTGATTCGTGATTCTGTAGTGCAACAGTTGAACAATAATAATAAAAGCCAAGAAAATCAAAATGAACAAAGTGATAGTAGTAATAGTAGTGAACAAATTGTTGATAAAGACTATAACAGAAATGAAAAGCTAGATAACCAAGATGACTTTGATGTGCCAAATAATGTAGAGTCCACTTCTCTTCTAGAAGAAGTTGGAAAATATTTTGAAGCAAATAGACTTTCTTTTGATGGGGAAAAAACTTCTGTTTAGCCATGAACACCTGTTTATTCTTTCATTTATTTTCTTTCAAACTTAAATTTAAGTTTATTTTGATAAAGAGAGTTCAATGTTTGTTATGTTGAGTAATATACATCTCTAAAATACTTTGAGTTAACTATACCTTAGTTGTTGTATGCAACAGAAAGACACTGCCAGAATGAAAACAATCACAATACTTTAACAGTCTTATCACTTTCCCGTTTTCAAAATTTTGGACCTGTCCAAATTCAAAGAATTTGCTGACAAAAAATTTAAAGTGGATTTAATTTGAAAAATAACCATTCAGTAGGGTAGAAAATAATGTGGAAAAAGAAGAAATTGCTTGTCAGGAGCAATTACTTCTTTTTTCACATTGTTTTCTCAATCATAAAATCACAGGCACGTAAAAAGCAGGGATTAAACAGCAAAGAGTTAACGAAAACATTGACCAGGATTTGTGATTTTGAAGTGCCACAGTTGAACAATTATTATCAGAAACTATATAAGTGATAGGAGCAACAGTGGTTAACAAATTGTCGAAAAAGACTAACAAAAATTATAACCTCAATTATGGCCAAAATATTGATTTGTATATTATCCATAGCTTGCTTTGCGTTCAGGATAACATAAGGGTTTGTAATTTATACCCAACTTTGCATGTGCACCATTTTCTTATCCTGAGCACATGACTGGTGATGCAGGGATGTCGAAATACATAATTTCTCCACTTGTCCCTGGACAAGTAAAATATAATTCTCTACTTGTCCAAGGTCAAAAAGAACATGTCATCATATAAGAAAATCAATCAATTTTGAGAAAGCATTGTTTTTTTAAAGAAGAAAATGCTGAACTCCAGCATTTTCTTCATTAAAAACAATGTTTTCTACCCTTTGATATTAACATTATGATAATCAATCTCCTAGGTCTGTTTAGTACCATTCTGATATTTGTCCTGGTATTTAGTTGTCCATAGACAAGTGGCATAGTAAAGAAAGTACATGTCTGCAGGTGGAAAAATCATGTCCGACAAGTTGGGCATGGGTAATCCATAACCCACAGTAATGTGCTTACAGTGATAGATTTGGGGTATGTAATTTTGTCCTGTCATGTCTGTTGTTAATGTTATTTGTAAAGAGTATTTGTTGTCAGATTTTACCATTTCATTAACCCTCGTCATGCTGAATAAATTTAAGCTAAAAATTTGCTTCAAAATCAAAGGGCAAAAAGCACTGAAAGTACCAACTGTAGGTCAATTTTTAATTAAAAAGCTAAATCTATTGACTATTCTGGTTTGAAAGTGAGAAACAGGTGGTGAAGACTAACATCAGACTGCACATATGTGCAGGCTGATGTTTGTCTATAGCTCCTACCAAAACAGGAATATTCCTAGTTCATCATGACAAGGGTTAATGTTTTTTGTAAAGAGTATTTGTTGTCAGATTTTACCATTTTATGAAGGGAAGGTTTATAAGTTATTTATTTGTTGTTAATTATTTTAGAGTTTATCAATGAAGAAATGATTTTCAAAGATTTTGTCAAAATCAAGGAGCTCAGAGTTGTTGGTCTAAGTTTGGTATGATTTTAAACTGAACTGATATATTTTTGCATAGATTATGATTAGATGCATCAGAGAAAAGGTTGTTACTTCTGTGAAAAAGTTAATCGTGATTAAAAGAAACATAACATCAATCTGTTTTGATGGACAAAAAGTTATCGTAGGTTTCTTATTTAACAAAGGGATTATTTGTATTTCTGACTCTTGGGCCCATTTTACTAAACTTCTTACAAAAAATCAATCTTAAGTGAAAATCACAAATCGTATCTGGTGTTTTCATTCATTGTTAGATTCTGCCTTGCAATATCTTACTGGAATGGTCTTTTGAAGACGATTTGAATGAGATGATGCACGGCAGAATTCCATAGTTACTTGCTAATGTAAAATTAATTTTAATTTTTACTTACACAAAAAATGATTGTAAGATAGGCCCCATGAGTAAGATTAATATTTTATTTCATGAACAACAAAAGCTATATTTTAACTTGAGCTTTCTCTCAGTGAGGTATAGATTTATTTTACACTGAAACAAACAATTAACCTCTATATGTAAAGATTACTTTTAGATTTTTTTTTACTTAAAATGGTGATCAGAACCAACTTGTCTAAAATGTAATATATGCTGACTCTTAAGCTATTAACCAAAGACTTCTGATTTCGAGGCTTTATATCTTTTATGGAAAAAGAATTTTCAAAAAAATGTATCCCATTTTGAGTCAAATTTTTTCAAGATAAAAAAAAAAACTTTAAAAAAATGTTGTGAAAAATGAGAAAGTTTTTGTTGCAATCAATTTCTCTTTTCCTTTTAAAATTCTCTGCCCTGTACTGTTTCTATTTTTTTAATTTTTGGAAAAAAAAAACTTTGCTGTGCTGACATCTTTTAATTATTTAAAGTCGTTTTTAAGCGTTTTACTAATTTATTGTTCATCAGGGCATTTTTATGTCTTTCTGTCTTTCATTTTGTTTGTTTAACAAGAAGTCTGTTGTTGAAATTAGAATATATATAGATGTATCAGATATATTTTCTGTACAAGTATTTCTGTAAAATGATCAATATAAAAGTGATGTTTAATTCAGTTAAATAACAACTAACCACTCTTAACCCTTTGCTAGACGTCAAAATTTTAGATTGGACAAATCAAATTTGTTCCTAAAGAAAACTTAAAAATTGATTACATGCAAGCACCTTGTACAAATATTTTGTACATTTTTCTTCCACTATGAGCAAAATATTTAGCTTGGCTGTTTGATGAGAAAACCTAACATATCTTAAGATATTGCCATTGCCTTGGAGTCATTTTCATCGACTTTGTGGTTGTTATAGGAAAACTTTGAAATTTTGTGTTATCAGGTATTGCTAAATGCATTCAATTTCAATTCAGATTGCATCTACACTTTCAAACAAGCAACCTATACTATTAAAGGGGACAAGTCTCTTTACATCTTGTAAGAAAAATATGGAGAGGAGATGAAATCGGGTCAAATTAGTTAAAAAAAACTAGGTCAGGAAGTCAAATTTTAGAAAAACCTTGTATGCACTCTAGAGGGCACATTTTTTGCCCAGTTAACCTGAAATTTGGTTAGAATGATTGTCTTGATGAATTTTTGGACAGGTTTGATGTAAGTTGGAGAGGGGTCCAAAACTAGGTCAAGGTGTCAAATTTTAGAAAAAGATTGTATGCACTCTAGAGGCCACATTTTTTGCCCGATCAATCAGCAACTTGGTCAGAATGAATTGCCTGATAAAATCTAGAATGGGTTTGATATTGGGTTGAGTCAGGTCAAAGAGTAGGTCAAGTTGTCAAATTTTAGAAAAATCTGTATGCACTCAAGAGGCCACATTTTTTGTCTTATCAGCCTGAAACATGGTCAGAATGATAGCCTTGATAAAATATCACGTGATTTGGAAATTGGGTTAAAAAAAACTAGGTCGGGAGGTAAAATCTTTACAAAACTCTGTTTGCACTCTATTACAAAACTCTGTTTGCACTCTAAAGACCTGACTTTTAGTGCAACTAACTTCAATTTTGAGTTCAAAATTAAGTCAAATGGGGTCAAAAACAAGGTCACAGGGTTAAGTTGTCTTGTTGTATAGAAACAACAGCACTGTTTAGATTTGTGACCATTATCCTATTTCAAAACCTACTTTAAACCACTTTTAGCTCCACTGGCTGAAAGCCACTGGGGCTATTGTCATGGCGTTGTGTCCGTCCGTGCGTCCAGTCGTAAACTTTTTCTTTATAAATCTTCTCCTCAGAAACTACTGGATGAATTTTAACCAAACTGCACAGGAATGATCCTTGGGTGACCCTTTTTCAAAGTTGTTCAAGAAATTTTGATCCAATGAAAAACATGGATTAATCGGTATGGCTAATTTCCAAATATGGTAAAAAGTGAGTTTTCTCTGATTCCAATTGATGGATACCAATGAAAATTTACATGAATGATCCTTGGGTGATCCTTTATTGGTCTACAAAAAATTATTGCAATCGGATGAAAAATATGCATTTTTTGGGCAGAGGTCATTTCTCTTAATGTTGTATAGTGAAAACTTTCAAAATCATTTTCTCACAATCTAACCGATTGATATCAACCAAATTTCACTGGAATGATCTTTGAGTGACTCTTTATCAGTCTACCAAAATTTATTGTGATTTGGTGAAAAATATGTATTTTATGGGCGGAGGTCATTTCTCTCTATGGTATATAGTGGAAACTACGAAAAACATTTTCTCAGAGTATAATCAATGAATATCAACAAAATTTCACTGGAAGGATCCTTGCGAGACCCTTTATTAGTCTACCAAAAATTATTGGGATCGGTTGAAAAATGTGCATTTCATGGGCGGAGGTCATTTCTCAATATATTATATAGTGGAAACTTTGAAAATCATTTTCCAAGAATGTAATTGATGGATATCAATCAAACTTTTTTGTATGATCTTTTTGTGACCCATTATCATGCAGCCAAAAATTGTTGTGATTATGTAAAAAATATGTCTTCCATGGACGGAGGTCATTTCTCTATATGTTATATTGTTGAAATTTGAAAATCATTTTCAACATCAGTAGAACCCAAAATATCTAATAAATTAGTCAAGAACATTTATTTGCTTAACAAGAATTTCAAGCCTGTGGAGGGACTCAAGCTATTCATGGCTTTCTAGTTAGACATTTCATTCAGGTGAGCAATTTAGGGCCACTATTGTCCTCTTGTTGATGTGCCTGAAGAAAAAAGTTTCACAAAACATTAAGGAAAATGAAAAAATCCCTTGTCACAAGCAATTTCTTCATAGCCCACAATGTTTTCTTCTCGAGAAAAACCAAAGTTTTTTGTTTAAAAAAGATATTTTCTTTATCTTCTTTGAAATTTGGAGCAGTCCATAATTCCAAGAAGACCCTTCGTTTAGGATGAGACATATATGGTTGTTGTTTTTGTTAATCAAGGAAGGTTAAAAGAATACATGTATTATTCAGTTTTTTGAGTGTTTGTTGTTGTCAATATGGTTAAAATTATTAGAATCATATGTGTTCAGTTATTTTTTTCAACCAATGCAAAGTACCTAGGGCGTTAGTCTTAGGTCGTGGAAAATATCCGTTCAGACTAGCGTGTGTGTGGGCAGTCATGGGTGCATTCATGCGTGCATGTGTGTTTAGGCCCCTCAATGCTCTATGCAGATATGGTATGGACCTGTAGACAGAAAGAAGCGGATGCTAGCTATTCTTTGAATAGACCTGCTTGGTTCTTTAATGTGCCGAATGTAAAGTCCCGATACACGCTGCCATTGGGTTTCTTTCAAGTTCACTTCTAGATTGGAGGGGGACAGCAAGTATACCTGAAATTTCCTGCCATGTTCGGGATTCGAACCACGGACATCAGGATTGGTAGCCTTGTGTCTTACAGTTAGTAACATCGTAAAATTGACACCCATCTCGATTGAAACCATTCCAAATCACTCGCTCAACACTCCAATCTTTCATTCCAAATAGTCTCTTCAATCACTTAAAAACGCCCCTGAAACATAAAATACGCTTCAAAATCATTCAAAATGATTAACATTTCAGTCTAATCTCTGTACAATCTTTTTGGCTGGCATTGTTTTTTAAGCACCTGATTTGAACTTAAAGACACAAAAACAGAAAAGTACGTTAATTTTATGAAATGGGGGTAAAAGATTATTGCTTATTTTTATCCAAATGGCAAAATATTCGATTGTGTTTTACCTCCTTTGAAAATCATTATCCCCTGCCGATTTAAGTGCCAGATTGATGAAGCTTTACAAGCGGGATTTGAATGAATTATTTATATGAAGTGCTCAAGGTGAGCTTTTGTGGTAACCTGATGTCCGTTGTTCGTAGTGCGTTGTGCGTCGTCAAAAATAACCTTTGTAGACACTCTAGAGGCTATATTTTTTGCCCGATCAACCTTAAAATTGGTCAGAATGATTATCGCGATGAAATCTCGAACAAGTTAAAATTGGGTTAATTGGGGTCAAAAACTAGGTCGCGGGGTCAAATCTTAGTAAAACCTTGTGGACACTCTTGATGTCATATTTTTTGCCCAATCAACCTGAAAATTGGTCAAAATGATTATCTTGATTAAATCTGGGACATTTCGAAATTGAGTCAAGTGGGGTCAAAAACTAGGTCACGGGTTGAAATCTTCGAAAAACCTTGTGGACAATCCAGAGGCCATATTTTTAGCCCGATGAACCTGAAAATTTGTCAGAATAATTATCTTGATAAAATTTTGGACAAGATCAAAATTGGGTCAATTGGGGTCAAAAATAAGGTCACGGGGTTAAATCTTAGAAAACCCTTGTGGACACTCTAGAGGCCTTTTTTTGCCCAATCAACCTGAAAATTGGTCAAAATTATTATCTTGGGGGAAATTCAAATGGCAGCCCGGGAGTCGCGTGAGATGATGTAATAATCTAAAATTGTCTGTAATATGCATACGCAGAAAGGACATTCATGTGAACGGAGTTACCAACTGGTGTTAGTAAACAAACTTCACATTTACCGCTACAATAATTAATCAACCATGAAATATTGTTATCCAATTAAGAAATGTGATAAACTCGTGCAAAATACTATATAAAATAAGAAAAAAATATTTATCCTTTAAAGTAAAAGAGAACATTTGTTTTATGTCATCGAATTGTTGTGCACTATTTTCGACGCCATTTTGGAAGGACGGCAGTCGTTTCACTATTTAGACGTTTCACTCTTGGACATTTCCTACCAAGACGTTTCACTACTATTTGGTAGTGAAACGTCCAAACAATGTTAATCTATATTTTTTTCATATATTACTATAAATTATTAGCATTTGATAAATTTGGTAGTTTTAGATGGATTTATTTGAAAGTATTAAGACCTAACAATATTTTCACTCTTTATTACATTTTGAAATTAATGCATGCAAGAAGTGTGGTTGAATACACTAAATATTCCCTCTCTCTTAGTTGTCTTTATAAATCATCTGTATGATTATGATATAAATGATGTGTTATAAAATTATTTGCATTTGTGATGAACATAATTTACATCAAAAGCTTTGTTTCTTTTTCAATGGCAGATAAATAGTGTGGGTTTATGAGAGGTATTGTATATGAAACCCCTTTGTAGCCTGATCTTTCATTTACATCAATGGTGGCAGTGTCAAAGAACAGAAAGGAAAGGAAAAAATAATGTCTATATTGATAATTATGTACAAACTTTTTTTAAAAAAAAAATGTTTTGATACCGCCTCCCAGTTATGATTTTCATAGGGAAAAAAATAGTAATTCAGTAAAAATGGGTTGCAGATTATATTTGGGAAGTTATGTGATTTAAAATAAAAGTTTTATCAGAAAAATGTTTAAACATGGGGGATTCTTAGTAAATATTTTATTTACATAAACACAAGATAAAGAATCTTTTTCTCAAAATAATCTTTTCCTACACTTATCTTCTAATAGATTTTTCAGAAAGTAGAAATGATTCTGAATATCTAATAACTGAGAAAAAATAGAAAACATGGGGAAAAAATAAAACTTTTGAGAAAATCATTCTTGAATTCTACCTCTTTTTTGAGTAATACTAGTTTTCTTAATTGTTTGTCTTTTAATTTACTACATATTTTGAAATTTATTTGGAGACATATAGGTTAATTGGTTGATTTGTGGCCTGCTTAAGAGATCAGAAAAGGTGTGATAATGGCTACTGGTTATGCTCTGATAAGTGTGGCACACATTAAAAAGGTGACATGTATATTGGAATATAAGGGCCACCTTAATATAAACCCTTAGCTGTAACAGTCATCTACTACTTACAAGTATATCAATCTAACATTAAATCCTTTAATTGGAAAAATATAATGAACCTGAAACAAATGCAAATTGGAGATATCAAATATATCTGTATATATTCTCAAAATGCCCATTGATAAAATCATAAAAATTAAAACAAATCAAAATGCCTTGTTTCAAAACTATATTCCATTTTCTCATTGTGAATTGATTGATTGAATTGAGTTTAAAGCCGTTTTTGACATTTTTTTAGTTATATCCTTGCAGCTGGAGCACCTAACAATGGATTCCTGGTATTTCTCTCACCAGAACATCCATCACACCCTTTCTTAGCCTACAGCTACCATCTCACATAGGTCTACGAATATCAACCCATTGTTGAGAGACAAATAGTCTGAAAGAATGAGTGCCGCTGTTTTGGATGGAAACCAGGACCTCTAGAATGACAGTCTGACATGCTACCAACTGCGCTATGACGGCAGCCTTTTATCTCTCACTGTGAATGATTTCCTTTCCACTAAAAGCTAATTTTTAATAATAACAATAAGATATATTATTATTTAAGAAAACCTTGTGGAAAATAAAAATGTGCACAGGTTAATTTTAGTTTATCTTTCTCATCACATTCTTAGGAGTGAGCTAATTTAATACCATATAATTTTCAATCTCATTTCTTTTCATTTGGGAAAGAATTGTTAATTCTCTATTTTTATTTAAATGAATTCTCCCCTTCAGTGCCAATATTTAATCTGTAAAATGCATACATATAATGTTTATTTTTAATATCTATTTTTTTTACAAAACCCAATCAGATTAAATGATCCAGACAACATATCATTCCTTTCTATGGGAGGATTTTATAGTGAATATATAAGCTTAAATCATTTTCATTAGAATTGGTGATGGGAAATGACACCCTAAAGCTAGGTAATTAAAACAAATTTTCATCAATTTAATAATCAATTACATAAATAAGTTGTTTTTAATTATGAAATTAGATAAATAAATAAAATAATGGTATAAAATACCCCTATATAAAAATGGGTAGTGAAACGTCTAAACAATTTTAAAACAGTAGTGAAACATCCAAAAGTGAAATGTCCTAATAGTGAAATGTCCCTAGTAGGAAACGTCTCAATAGTGAAATGACTGACATTCATTTTGGAACCCAAGTAACACCGGCCTGACCCAGGATCAGAAGCGTCGAGGTTGAAAGGTTAAAATGACATCACTAGTGTCGAAACCGAGGTCGTTCTGATGGAAACCCGGTCAACTCGGGCCGAAACTGAGTCCGATATGGACTTACCCCAGATGAAATCGTGGACGAGTTTGAAATTGGGTCAAGTGGGATCAAAAACTAGGTCGCGGGATCAAATCACAGAAAAACCTTGTCGACACTCTAGAGGCCATATTTTTAGCCCGATCAACCTGAAAATGGTCAAATGGTTATCTTCATAAAATCTTGGACAAGTTTGAAATTGCAACAAGTGGGGTCAAAAACTAAGTAGGGGGGGGGGGGGGCAACTCTTAGAAAAACCTTGTTGACACTCTAGAGGCCATAATGATTATCTTGATGAAATCTTGGACATGTATGAAATTGGGTCAAGTGGGGTCAAAAATAAGTCACGGAGTCAAATCTTAGAAAAGCCTTTTGGACACTCTAGATGCCGTATTTTTAGCCCAATCAACCTGTGGATTCGTCAGAATAATTATCTTGATAAAATCTTGGACAAGTTTAAAAATTGGGTCAAGTGGTGTCAAAATCTTGGTCACGGGGTCAAATCTTACAAAAACCTTGTGGACACTGTTTTAAACGAATTAATATTTCGTTATAACGAATTAATATTTCGATACATCGAAATACTCGGCAACGCTTTTAATCGATAACTTATGCCAAAATTTGAATAAAGGTAAACTCTACCACAGGCGTATCTAGGATTTTGAATTTTATACGCACTCAGATGGTGACCAACATAGGATATACGATAAAGGCTAAAATAAATAGAAAATATATGGAGGTCATGTTTTCTCTCTAAGTATTGAATATAATTAGCCCTTTCAGACTCGAGTTAGCGTATTACAAATAAATGACCCTATGAAAAATCTCTAACAGCCCCCCCCCCCCCCCTCCACACACACACACACATTGATAAACATTGATGAAAAAGTCCGTCGCTAACCGGTCTCTAGCTCACGAAGCAAGAACGAAATGCTCGAAGTACAGACCACTGAGCAATAAAGACTATGGCGTGACAAAAAATACAGATATTACGCAAGTGAGACTATCCTATATCCTATGTTGGTGCGTATAAAATTCAAAATCCTTGTTATGCCTATGGAAAAGTTTATTCTTATTCAAATTTAGGCATAAGTTAACCATTAAAAGCTTGTCGAAAACGTTTACTTGCCTCTCGCGCACGTAACAATAAGAAAGTACACACGTTGTTTTATATTTCGAAGGATAACAACCGAGTGTTCCGAAGATTACTTTTTCGTTTTAAAGAAATAGAAATTCGTTAAAACGAAGTAGTATTTCGTTAAAACGAAATAGTATTTCGATATAACGAAATAGTATTTCAATATAACGAAATGTTAATTCGTTATAACGAAATATTAATTTATTACAACGATTAATATTTCGTTACAACAAATATTAATTCAAACTAAAAATTAATTCTTTTTAACGAAATATTAATTCGACTGATCGAAATAGTATTTCGTAAAAACAAATAGTTTTATCGAAATAGTATTCCGTTATAACAGAATAAAAAAAAGTGTATATTATGTCACCTACGGGGTTCAGTACCCGTCCATCTTAATGCAGCTCTTCTGTTCATGCAATGATTTATATGAATGTGACCCGCAAATCATTTCAGTATATTGATCTAACTGCACTATGGGACAAGGAGCTTTCATGGAAAACGCCTTTTAGAGTGGATAAAACTTTAGAACAGCAGTCCTCGTCACGTGGTGAATTTTCCCCATCAGTCATGATTTGCCATGTGCTGAGTCACGAAAAAGCGGGTCATCAGGTAAAATTTCTCTTATGCGGTATATAATTACGAACGGTTTTAAGGTAGACAAACACAATGTCTTTTTTGTTAACCAGTCAAACAATTGACTATCTCCCTTGTATAACAATCTTCAATAGTTGGTCGATAAAAATGAATACACAAGGATCTTTTAAAAAGGAGAATGGCTTATCTTATCAATCTAGTCAGTCTAATTAGCGCAGTCGGAAGAGCACAGGACCTCAAAACAACTGAAAGACGATCACGTGGGTTAGATTCCCGGGCTGGCACACTAACAAACTAATTGTCTTTCGGATGAGAAGTTTAACTCAGGTCCCGAGAGACGGTGCTTCACACCGAGCACGTTAAAGAAGCATGGCGGATGTATCCTCGCACTATCCCCCGCAACAACTACATTGTAACGGTGTTATGGTCGCCTCACTCATATGGGCATGTGCTACGGTAGCGACGATGAATAAACGGAAATAAAGAAATCTAATCAATTATCAGATAGTAAAACCGAAGACAATTTCATGTTGATGAAAGCTTGTTTTTACGGGAAGAAAGCGCCGGAGAAAATGATGATAATATATTTGTTATAAGCATTTCCACAATCGTCGGCTCCGTTCTATAAGGACGAATACGGGAAAAGCCTACTTTTCAGGAGAAGAATAAAAAACTTTATCTTTTTACCTATAAACACTGGTACAACCATTTTGGTCGAAAACATTTTAAATCGAATCACTAAATATATTATCTGTCGTCATAAATATCAAATTTTGTTTCTATTATGAGTTATTTAAGAAAAACAACAAAAAAATCGTCAAGTACGTATTTTTTTCACTTAAATTTTACGGTACAAAATGCCGTATTGATAAAAAAAGGCATAAAAGATAAATGCACGAAAAAAAAAAACTAATTAAATTTGATGTTATATAAGATATAGGACAAATCGCATATAAAAAATTCTTTTCGGGTGCATACGAGACCCCGAAAGTCGTTGAGTGAGACGTTTCTCGAAAAAAGTGAAAAACGCTTATAACAATTTTTATGTATGTAACTGAGACACGGGAATAATCTGGCCCGGGTAAAGGTTGTATTCTTTTTTAAACTGATCTTTTAAAATAAATTTTTATCATAAGGACACATGAACAATTATCAAATTTGTCAATACGTCATTTTCGAACTTCACTTTTCGACCACTTCCGGTGCGAATATGACGTATCTTACAAGTCCATGGAGCTTTTTGGGGGGATACGATTAGCTATCAGGTCCAGCATCGTCGCAAAAGACGCGGTAATATCATATGTGTGCGAAAACGCAATAAAAGAAATCAAAGTGCTGTCAGCACTGTAAATCGGGCATCGTTGCGAGGCTGGGATAGTGCAATAGTTCGTCAGTCAAAAGTGCTCAAATTTGGACAATAAAAGTTGGTAAAATATTTGCCCAATTTGTGAGTCTTTTGTCTTAACACTCCATCTTTTCGAGGACATCGCCAGCTCATCCAACTTGAGTTTACAGAATTATATCCACTCAACTTGAGAGATAATTCACAAAACATTCCCATTCAACTTGGGACTGAACTCAGTTCAACTAAGATTGATTATCCAACATGCTTCCGACTGCTCTATACGGTCACACGTCAAGGGGGTAGAACCGGCATCAGATAATGGCAAATCCCGGCCATGTCTCTGCAGTGTATAGGCACAGTAACAGTTAAAATGCCATAATTGCACATGAAATTTCAACAAAATTATTTAGCCTTGGTCCAGTGGACTGGAAAAGCCCTTTTTCACGTACAGAGCTAAAAGTTAGAACACAATGGGGAACGATTTTATCCAGATAACAATGACGCAATATCGGACAAACAATATTTCATAGGTGTTGTTATAAATCTCGTAACTACGGCTTGAGTAAAGCCGCAGTTACGATATTTTATAACAGCACCGACGGTTTATTAAAACGTAACGGTAATCCTAGGCCTTAGTGCAGTTTGTAACGCACCTGCCTCTCGTTCGTGAGGTCCCGGGTTCGATACTCGGCCGCGGCAAATACCCTTTCAGCCACAATGTCGTCCATCAATGGTTTGATATCGCGAACCTATGTGATGGAGCAGCTGCAGACTGGGTAAGGGTGTTGTGGTAGTACTGGTATAAGAAACAATAGGAATCCATGGTTAGGTGCTCCAGCCGCTCAATGTGACCACATCGGTCAAAAACGGCGTAAACCGTAATAAACCGATCAAAATCAACGCAATGGCAAAGAAATCTTCAAAAAATAGACTAGGATTAAACAATGTCAACTAATGAAGCAGACGATTCCAACAGCCGACAAATGAAGAAGGAACTCGAGACGAAGGAAAACGGAGAGGAAGGACAAGTAAGGAATTGTTGTTGTTGTTCTTTTATGAAATATAAGAAGTTGTTTCCCCCTTTTCACAATGTATCCCCTCCGCAGGGATAGACATTGATCAACAGTTGTTAGAACAACAAATATGAACAGCACGAAGATAATTTCAATTCCTTTACTCAGCCGAAAAGCTTGTAAAAAACGCTGAAAATACTAATTGGTAATTACTAAAAACGAAAATTACATCAAATTATGTATAAGCCTCTTCCTTTTTTGTCGCAAAAGTAAAAGAGATTAAAAAGAATGTAGATTGTAACTGAAAAGGCCGTTTCTGCGTTGTTTGCCTTGAAAAGCTCAGTGGATAACACGCAAAATGTTAGTGTCCAGCCTCGGTAAGCGTGGGTTTTGACCACGTGATAATCATAACAGAAATTGATTGGTTGTCAGCCCTACAACTGGTAAATGACCGTTCGAGAAAAGAAATCAGAGCAGTAATAATGTAAGTGCTACAAATTTATTATACAGTCAACCTATTGTACGTTTCAACTCTTTTACACAACCAAAAATCTTATTATAAACACTGAAAATACTAACTGGTAATTACTAAAAGCGAAAATTACATCAAATTTTGTATTAGCCTCTTCTCTATTTGTCGAAAAGTAAATAAGATAAAAACAAAGTTTGTAGATTGTGACTGAAAAGGCCGTTTCTTAGGTGTTTGAAAACACATAATTTGGTTTGAACACATTGCTCAGAAGATAAAGGTAAAAATGTAGTGGGTCAAACAGACTGGATTTCTGGAAAACGGTACATATAAACGGACTGCTTCACATTCCGATTTAAAAATTACATCAAATTGTGTACTAGCCTCTTCTTTATTTGTAGCAAAAGTAAATAAGATAAAAAAGTTTGTAGGTTGTGACTGAAAAGGCCGTTTCTTCGGTGTTTGAAAAAACAAAGTTTGGCTCGAACACATTGCTCAAAAGATAAAGGTAAAAATGTAGTGTGTCCAACAGGTTGGATGTCTGGAAAACGGTATATATATATTCGGGCTTCACAGCCCCGATTTAAAAATGGAAATTGGCATATACGTCCTTATAGAACGGAGCCGACGCAATGTTTCACAAGTTTTTCTTTGGTATTTGTAAAGGAAACCACATTGGAATCGGCTATCTCTTTTCACAAAAGCATGTAGTTTGACCATTCCCCTCGGGTTCTTGATAAACAAATACAGTAAAACTTGTGTTAAGCGACGACTTAAGGGACCACTTAAAAGCGGTCGTTTATGGCAATGGTCGCTTAATACGAAATACCATGATAAATGTGACAGTTCATTTTTGATTGCATTTATAGATTGTTGGTCAAGTCGTACTGAATCCTATGATGTTTAAACCCATTAGAATCGTCTTATTGAGACGATTCTAATGGGTTCCAACATCATAAGATTCAACAATAACAATTTTTTCGTTAAGAATGTCATCTTTTTCAGATATTTTGCTTACGGTGAAGGGACTTTTTATGGTGGCCGCTTAATAAAACTGGTCTCTTAATGGACGTGGTCACTCAAGCAATATGGACTGCAATCCTTCTTATGCCGTTCATGACATTTTCTTGCTGTATACAACGCTTTGTCAGGATTTATAGACTATGATCAGCTTACACAGACGTGCGGGCTGATCTTAGACTGTTTTGTTTGCTTTCTACTAAACAATTCTGAAAAACCCCACATACAAGAGCCAAAGTGGCTAAAATGTCAAAAATTTTCAAAATTGGTTTAAACAAAATTTCGAGGTGTCAGTGCAACACTATTGTAAGTGCCCTTGATTTAAATTAAACAGGATGAAAATTGATGACAATTCTATACGAGTTTTTAGACTACTTTGAAAAGATTATTGGCAGTAAAGTAGATCTACAGATGCACTTCATTGATAGATTATATTTATTAATCATTTAAATTCGACACTATATCGATTTGGCCACAATTTTAATATAAGACATACATAATGTTTTGAAAAGAGCTATTAGAAAACATGCCAGATTTTTACCCTTCGCACAAAGAACAATTGTTCACTAATCCATAAATTGTATATATACGTGGACTTGGTTTTGTTTAATTTTTTCCTTCCGTCATATTTCTAAATTTAAACCTAACTTTGAAATGGTATCTTAATCTTCTTCAGATTTCAGAAAAGTTGATAACTGTTAGGCTTACAAACAGCTCAGACGGTAATTTGGGTGCATGTTGCTTACAACTTAGATTAATCCTTCACCAATCTTCTTCCTTGAGATTCAATTACAGCCAAGTAAATTATCTAGATCGAAATGCCAACAGAGAATCGATCTCGCGACCTTCAGACTTATAATTTTGCGCTCTACCCCTGGACCACGTACATCACTACGGAAAGGGCTCATTTGGCACCTACGCTAAACGATATGGTAACCAGGGGTCCGTTTTACTATAGTACTTACGACAAAAATAATCGTAAGTCAAAATCACAAATCGTACCTAGATTTTTTTTTTATTCTTTGTAGATTCTGCCTTGCAACATCTCATTGGAATCGTCTTTGGAAGACGATACCAACGAGATAATGCATGGCCGAATTTCATATTTAGTTATAACTGTAACGTTAGAAGCAATTTCAATGTTTGACTTACAGAAACAATGATCGTAAGATGTTAAGTAAAACAGCCCCCTACTATCTTACAGAAATTTAGTAACGTGGTGATTACAACCATTATAAATCGCTCGCTTATCGCCCCATTCAATGAATTCAAATTTCTCACTCCAATCACTTAAAGAACGCTACAAAATCTCCAAAATTGTTCTAATCAACAAAAATTATTTTAAATTGATCAAATCATTGCTCTTTTTTATCGTGGAATTTTATCAAAGGCATCAAAATATTCAATAACTTCTTCCAGCTGCAAGAAATTATCGATACTTTTTACCCTCCCCCCTCTAAAATAAATAAATAAATAAAAATAAAAATAAAAAACACACACAAACACACATCTTACCTTTATATAAAAGTCGCTCATCCCTCCCATTCAATATTTATATTCAGATGTTTTTTGACATTCTATTCTTAGGCGATAAAACTAAAGAGTATACATTACTTTCATTTTCATATTTTTATATGCATTTAACGACTTAAGCTATATCTAAAAGATAATTTATATTCTATCGCTGTGATTTTTTTTCTTTTTTAAACAGAAGCTGTAAATAGCCGCACATAATCGCTGTTATTAATACGGCCCATGCAGTTACACTTTTCTCAAATACCGGGGTAAGTTCCTCTTCTCAGGATATTCTACACTGAAGTAAAGTAAGCCACCTCAGAATATGTTAAGATCAGACTGCACTTTGTGCAGGTTGATCTTCGTCTGGGATATTTCAAAACACTTTATGTAGACAGTAAAGATGCCATGATCGATATAAAAAGGGTTCACAAACTTGGCTCCTTTTTAAATGTACATGCTAATTTGAATGCAATTATGAATCTACTTCCTAGCCTCGTGTTGAAATGATAGCTGTTTATTTATTTGGTTTGGTGATAATATGGACATATCCTAAAGGTACATTTTATTCTTCTTTGGTCTGCCTTGTTTGTCATTTTCCTACACAGAAAATGCAAGGGGATAAAGTCGCCGTGATTTCGTAATGAAAAAAGAATAATGAAAAAAAAAAAAAAAGGAAATTGTTTATTTCCACCCTTTTTAATATACAGACCTGGGGTTGATTACATGCCAATGTAATCGATTACAATTACTTGCAGATTCCATGATTACTGATTAGATTATGATTCCACACTTTTTCAAAGTAATCAATTACAATTACAATTACTTTTGCAATGTTATCATGATAACATCTGATTACATTTCTATTTCAACATGCACGAAGGTTCGATAAAATTGTCTCATATTTTAACAAAGTACAGTCTAAAGTCTTCATGCAGTTGCTTGTTCTGTACAGAATGACCCTTTTCCACAATGTTTTGGCCCTATACCGCCATAGCTATAGCGGTCTTATGTTACTTTACTGCTTGTGCTCATAAATAGCTTCATTTTGGTATACACTATACCTGAACAAACTGCTTTTTCTTGGCAAATGAAGTGCCCTTTAAATTGGGTCACAAACACTTTACATGAACCTTAAACAACGTTTGAATTAATTTAGGAATGGTTCAAATTCGCGAGATGCGTTCAAAGCATTTTCAAGAAATAAACCTTGTTAAATCCAGTTAAATATCATAAAAGAAATGTATTCATTTTTAGCTCCACTGACCGAAGGCCACAGGGGCTATTGTCATGGCGTTGTGTCCGTCGTGCGTCCGTCCGTGCGTCCGGTCGTAAACTTTTTCTTTGAAGGTCTTCTCCTCAGAAACTAATGGATGAATTTCAACCAAACTTCACTGGAATGATCCTTGGGTGACCCTCTTCAAGAAATTTTGATCCTATGAAAAACATGGATATAATGGCCGTGGCTAATTTCCAAATATGGTAAAAAGTGAGTTTTCTCAGATTCTAATTGATGGATACCAATTAAATTTTACATGAATGATCCTTGGGTGACCCTTTATCAGTCTACCAAAAATTATTGTGATTGAATTAAAATATGTATATTATGGGCGGAGTTCATTTCTCTATATGTTATATAGTGGAAACTTTGAAAATCATTTTTCTCAGAATCTAACTTATAGATATCAATCAAATTTTACATGAATGATACTTGAGTGACCCTATATCAGTCTACCAAAAATTATTGTGATTGGATGAAAAATATGTATTTTATGGGCGGAGGTCAGTTCTCTTTATGTTATATAGTGTAAACTTTTAAAATCCTTTTCTCAGAATGTAACTGATGGATACCAATCGAAGTTCAATGGTATGATCCTATGACCCATTATCATGCAGCTTAAAATTATTATCATTGGTTGAAAAATATGTCTTTTATGGACGGAGGTCATTTCTCTATATGTTATATAATGGAAACTTTGATAAACATTTTTCACATCAGTAGAACCCAAAATATCTATAAATCTAGTCAAAACTTTGATTTGCTTTTACAAAAATTTCATGCCTTTGGAGCGACTCAAGCCATTCATGGCTTTCTAGTTTCGAGGATAGAATACTATTCTTGATCAAATTTGAATGTCACTGGAACCAATTTGAAATAAAGTCTTTCATGATATGTTGATGGGTCAGAGCAAAGTTCTATCAACTACGGATGAGGGATAAAGAAATTACATAAAAAATATAGAAGTTGTTTTCAGATAGCCTACAGTTCGAGATACAAACGGTCGAGGTATGCTACGGAAACACTTTCTCGTCCTACATAAATCTAGAATGTGGAGAAGGGGAGGTAATTCAGGTCAGGAACACCCGAGCCGTGGCTAAACGTTTGTCGACCGGTTGTCCAGTGGAACTCACGACTCTAAATGAAAATACTGTACCAGAAAACTGTTGCGTGTAAGTTATTTTTCTAGGTTCCAGTGATATACACAAGGAAAAAAGTATTGCAAAATCTTAAGTATGTAGACATAAAAGAACGGCAAAAACCATCTTGACTGACACTCATTCCGATCAAAATCATTCTAAAAGATTTACTCAGCGCTCCATTCAATCATTCCAAACACTCACTCAAAACGTTAAAAAAAAAAGAACGGTCCGAAAACGAATGAAACCATTTCGATATCGTTCAAGACTTTCAACAATTAATTTTAATCGATCAATTTCTTATTGGCTGGTGTGGATTTTAAAGTGTCTGATTGGTCCAAGAAGACACACAAAAAGAGAAAGGTGCGTGTGTTTATTTAACGGGAGGTAATAAACATCGCTTATTTTGTTCACCTTGAACAAAATTAGTGAAATTGGATTACTTTCCTTTAATGTTATACAAAAGCTAACTCCTCTCGCTCATTCAACTTCATTCATAAAACATTCCAATATCATTCAGCTTATCAAATTCACGATGTTGTCAACTGTATGTGAACCTCATAGAACATGTGTGGGACGTTATTTTATCTTATTACTATACAAATATCCGTGTGATAACATCCCGTTTTCTATGATATCACATAGTTATTTTTAGTACAATGATATAATGCGGTTATTTTTAGAAACTTGGATTTCAGTTAGAAACAACGACGAAAACAAGACAAATACAGATTATTAGATAAATATAATACGTACTTAGTGTATTGTATGAAAAAATATCTAACTCGGGTGAGAATTGATAATTGTCTCGGCAGAGCCTCGACAATTTTTAATTCTCCCAACCTCGTTAGATATATCTAACTCGGGTGAGAATTGATAATTGTCTCGGCAGAGCCTCGACAATTTTCAATTCTCCCAACCTCTTTAGATATTTTTTTCATACAAAACACTAAGTACGTATTATATATTTAGTCGCCAACTGCATGAAATAATGCGCCTAACTTAAAGCCCACTACTGTTGTGATATGTTCGACGATGTCTGTTCTATGTTGTCAAAAAGGACCATCTAGGAATTGTTAAAAGTATCAACCCCAACCTGACTGCTTGCTCTAAATAGGGTACATCTATCCAGATTTTTTTCCTGTGGTTGTAGCATATTTTTCCGAATTTAGATTAACCATTTCCCCTTCCTGTTTAATATTTCTTAAAATACTGCTTTCAGTAGTCCCCTGCTTTATCAAATGTGATGACATTTCCGAAGAGTTAACATGTGAGCCACGTTAAGACTTAGACAGCCTTTGCATTCAAATTTGCACTCTAAGTTCAATAGGATACCTTGGTTAACAATGTTAAAATTTATGACTTTCGAAACATTGAGGGCCAGGTCGACTATCTTCAAAACCACCATGGTATAGGGTTAATTTACTGATTCAGTTTATAGGCCCAGTCAGATGCTATTTAAGTAAAATAAAAGCCGGGCATTAATGTCTACATCTTCGCTAGCCAAGGGTGATGCCCACTACGTGTTCTATTCGTGAATAGAACACGTAGTGGGCATCACCCTTGGCTAGCGAAGATGTAATGTCTAGTGGATTGACTTATTAATCCACGTTTTCTCCCGTTGACCCCCTGGTTTTGATCGTTATCGTATGCCTATAACGACCCAAAAACGTACGTTTTATGCAAGAACCATTGGTATCCCTTTCATTCCCAGGTCTTTTGTGTATTCTTTTGGGAATCATTTTCAAATTACACGTTGCTGTATCTAATCATCCGTTTGATTTAAACCTCCACTTCATAAATAGCCTAATGTCTCAATATACATGTACATTTTAGAAACGAACCAGAAGACTGTGGCGTCTTGTACACGGGCAGTGTATATCAGGATTATTATAAACGTTGCCATGGAAACCAGAGGTGTCTCAGCCTCCAAGCATCCTGGGTGGACATAACGGACACGACATGTAACCAGACCCTCTACCTACCCAGAACTAACTACATGGTGTTCACATTTAGCTGTATTCCAAGTAAGTGGCTTGATTGTTTTGGAGTGGGGCTTGTACGCGTTGTCCAGATGAAGAATTTTCTAGGTACCGTAAAAACTCTAATAGAGCCCCATGCTCTAATGAAACCCCATCACTCTATCGAAGGTTGAAATCGTCCATTTTTATGTGATTTTACAAAATCGTGGAGCCTCTAATGAAGGCCTATACCCCAAATCAAGTTCCTGAAAACTCAATGGAGAGTTTATTCACCTTTTTATCCAATCAAATGATAATATCTTGTGCGGATTATATTTATTTTTGCCATTATTTCTTTGTCTTAACAAATATTGGTAGCTCAGCGGTAAACAGTTGTAACTGCCTATATGTAAATAGGCAGTTACAACTGTTTCGCACTGAGCCATCGATATAAAGTGTAGCATCTAATAAAACAAAAAACTTACCGAAAAAAATATGTCACGTATTTCACCGCCATGCTAACTGACACAAGAAAAATGATGAAACCAAAACATCAAACCCATGAAGACCACCGAAGAGAAAAAAATGAGCAATAGGATTTTTTTATTGTTTTAATTAAAGACAAGATTAAGGCTATGTATTACATGTGCTGATCCAGGGGATGGGAACCAGGGGTATGGACCCTCCCTGGAGTTTCGACAAATAAATGGTTGGTAATTAGACGTGTACTTTTAAAAAAACATTGTATCATTTTGTCAGCGGATGTGCAAAATGTCGTAACTTTGATCAAGCTGGAATATTGATAATTGTTCTATTCGAAGGGTCGTTCAGAAAAGCATTGCATTCACCACTTGATTTACATTGCAGAGCAACATATAATTGCAATCAAATAAAATAAAGAATTCTGATTGGTTTAAATCGCATCACATGGGGAAATCCATTGCACTTTATTTCTGTATAAAATGCAATAGGTCTTTCTGGAAACCCCCGAAATTCGATCTGCAAGTCCTGTGTTGTAGGAACTCGAATTGACCTAGTTCCCGATCATCAACGCAACATTGCTATTCAATCTTTTATAAATTAATATATTTTCGAAAGAATTTACGATTACAAGCATGCAGTTCTGATCCTGAGCCGACCTAAACTTAGAAAACAGCGAGACGACAAAGACCTTCAAGCAACCCTCTCAACTAAGACCGACCACGCCGTTTTCATTTAAAGATACAGACTAACTTGGCAGAAACAAGCTTCTTTGTCATAAGTACCTCTACGAATTTTAATATTGTCTTTTATTTGTGTATCATTTGTTTTACTATATGACATTTCACTTCGATAGCGAGATAAACAATACACGATCTAAAAATAGGTTGTGTAATTTATACGCACAGAAAGTAGACTTGAAGCTTTAATGTTTCGCTGAGTATTTTAATAGTTTATTCGATCTAGATGATTGCAATTATAAGGGACGAGGGTCTTTTTCACTGCGTTTATTGGGGTATAAAGTGCAATTGCCTTAGCTCATGGCTTAATCATAACGCCCTACGGGCGTTATTTGCCATGTGCTAAGGCAATTGCACTTTATACCCCAATAAGCGCAGTGAAAAAGACACTCATCCCTATAATAAAAGGAGTGTTTCAGATTTAAGATTAACATTTTATAATAATCATAGCACAAATCCTATTTGTTGGTACTCATTGGAATCGTCTAACCAAGACAATTCCAATGAGTTCCCACAACATAGGGTTTCATTCGAACATAGAGGTTTTATACCGGATTCACCCAATGGTATCTGTTCCTCTGAAATATGGCATTTTCTTTGTTCCCGTTTTTAAAAAATTTCGAATTGTAAGTTCAGAAACCATGGCATTTTCGAAAGGAGATGTGTCGGTGTTTCTTATCAATTTTCAATACGAGTTATAACCATACGATCCGGGGCCCGGGACTTTAGGTCTGTTGTTTATAGCCACGACAATAGAAATGATCATGGCAAAGAGGGCAATGCTCCCGATTATAATGCTCATAATTGTAAGCACCTTGGCATATGCTCTATAGCTGTATATTTTGTGCTCCTCAATGTTGAAGTCATGGCCATAATTTGACTGAAAAGGAAAAATGCAGATTTTAACCATTGCTTTGCAGCATAACACGTGTTAACACAAAGAAATAAAGGATAATTGTTTGTTTCAGTATAAGATCTATTTAAGATATATTTAATGAATAAAAGAAGGTGTATTTTTACAAGCGAAGAAGCAACGTGTGAAAATAAGTTTTTGTTATTCACGAAATGAAAGATTTATCGATCTAATACGAAAACAACCGATTATTCTATTTCTTTAATGCAAAGATTAGATAAATTTATAGAATTTAAAGACACATTTACTAAGCATGTCAATTTCACGTGATTGCTAAAAATGTCATGGCGCCATTAAAACTCTCTCTCATTCGGAACATCTCTCGGCCATTCTCGTAAACTGCAACAGACCTCGGATGTATATAAGGCGGATGGGTATGTAACAAAATTGTGCATTTTGTTATGCGGAAACAGTGTAAGAAAAGCTAGTACTGTAGATTTATATTTCTTACAGTAAATAACGGCTGAAAATCGTAATTTTTGAGAATGACGAATCATTCTCAAAAATTAAGATTTTTTCAGCCGTTATTTAAGAATCTAAAGATATAAATATTAGGATTCGATCAATTCACGTCAGTGACTTAAACGAGTAGCGTTGGCGACGTCGAATGTTTTCACTCACAGTTTCGAGGGCTAACACCATTTTAACTGACGCCATCGGGCTTTTCCAAGGTTTTCCCGTAATTTTTAAAAATAGTTCGTCTTCGTACATCCGAGGTTGATCGTGAAAATTGGTCGAGAGGTGTTCCGAATGAACTGTATGTGTGTGAGTCCCTTTATTTATCGTCGCTACCGTAGCACATGCCCATACGAGCGACAACCCTGTACACGTTTAATTCTTAGGGGGGGATAGTGCAAGGATACATGACGAAACTACTGCTGAGATCCACCATGATTCTTTAACGTGGTCGGTAAAGCACCGTCTCACGGAACCTCGATATAAAGTCTCATCCGAAAGACAATTAGATTATTAGTGTGCCAGCCTGGGAATCGAACCCACGCGATCGACCTTCAATGGTTTGAAGTCCGGTGCTCTACCAACTGAACTTATCGGCTTCGCTTGTAATATCGTCAAACAGGGTAACATGAATGAAAGCAGGGTATTTCTTTGGCGATTTTTCGCAAAAATTCGGGTAAAATTATAAATAGAATACAAAATTTGTGCTCATAAAATACAGAATTTATTAAACTCGTCATTTATAAACAGATAAAGATGAGACGCAACCTCATTTTCATTGTTTATAGATGACTGGTTTAATAAATACGGTATTCCATGACCACTCATTCAATATCCTTAATGTAAATAGCACTGCACATTGACTTATGGGAGCGCATACATTTTATCGCAACATACTTTTTTATTCAAATTTATTCTATCTGCAGTCTTTACGAAATATAAGCAATGGGATTACAGCGCTCATATCCTAATATAACGAGTTTTTTAAGGAAGTGGAACCGTAATAGTTCCGCAATAATTTGGACCATATAATCTTTCACAATGTTAACCAAGGTTTCCTAATGAAAATCATTAGGAAAACTCGGTTAATATTGTTTAAGTTCGATTCTGCCGAAACGTTGTGGATCTATTACGGGTCCACTACCTTAAAACTACTATTCAATGGGCAGCGTAAAACAAGTGTAAGTGCCCATATGATTATAGGTACTTACAATTTTACTGCGCTATCCCTCGACTTGTAGTTTAGCATATTTCACTAAGACAAAAAAAAAAATATAGTGTCGCGAGATATAATGCATAATTAATGCCCTGGCAGGGCGGGGCCAAAGTAACGGATCAATGCATTTAAGGTTAAGGTAAATCAGCTTTGATTTTAAGCAACTCATTTCTACAGGGTTGACATAAATAACTAGAATCCTTAAATCGTAAATTGGTTACCAAATCCTCTTAACTTCAGCTTAATCAAGCTGAAGTTACGAGGCTTTGGTAACCAACGATGAAATGCGTTCACTCTCTTTAAGCATGTGAATCCTTTAGGTAAATTACAGTTATTTGCATGCGTTAACAATAAAGAATCCAAAGTTTTTTGAAAAGTAAACTCCCCAAATTACGTCACGACTTAGCCCCGCACTGCCAGTTCATTAATATCGCAGAATACCTACCCTTATGGCGTAGTAATTGGCGCACATACCAATTGGACAAAAGCAAAAGGCACCTAACACTGACAAGATGTACCAATCAAAATATTTTCTGCTTTGGGAATCAGTGACCAATCCTGACTGAAAAAATAAAAATATATAATTCATAAAATAAAGATTTTATTATTATTATTATTATTATAACAAGAATTACATTCTTTTCGCCCATGAAAAACACCCATTCCTAACTTATTCTTAACAATATATTTACTCTTAGTTGTGTCCATTTAGATGCGTAAAAATAATAATAAATTTTTATTTAAAGAAGGTAACAAGTTAAGACATGTATAATAATATCTTATTTACAACATGGCCTTCTAGAATTAAGAAAAAAATCAACATCTCTCTCTCTCTCTCTCTCTCTCTCTCTCTCTCTCTCTCTCTCTCTCTCTCTCTCTCTCTCTCTCTCTCTCTCTCTCTCTCTCTCTCTCTCTCTCTCTCTCTCTCTCTCTCTCTCTCTCTCTCTCTCTCTCTCTCTCTCTCTCTCTCTCTCTCTCTCTCTGGTGTACACAAACTTCACTGAAATTAACATGTAATCAATTATAAAATTTCAGATATATGAAATTATAATCTGACAGATACTCAACTTAATCTATATCTGTAAAGCACTATTGTTTGTTTTTAAGGTAGTAGGCCGTTAACCTCCTCTTAAATGTTATAAGCTTTCTTTCGTTTCTAATTTCTAGTGGGATGTCGTTCCAAACTTGGACACTGTTATAATTGAAACTGTTTTTGTATGTATTATTTCTTCGTATTTTGTGTTACTGAATTGCGATAGTAATCAAAAGTAACTTGCAATCTCTCTCAAAGCACTCCGTATGGGATAAATGACAAGAAAGATACAGTTTGAATTGAACGTAGGGCATTTTAATGAAATGCCGGAAAATACATACACGTTTACATACTAAGATCAAATGTGGGAAAATTCAAATGTACTTAGGTCAAAATAATTCACTATGGTATGGAGTTTATCCCATATCTGGGCATGAAATTCCGCATATACTTTGCTGTGACATAATTTGACCCATGTCTCAGCAGGAATTTTGCTACTGCGCATGTCTCAATCAAATCCGAAGTAATAGTGACATAAAACACCACCAATTACTCGCGAATGGAATTTAATAGAGGGTGAAATGCAATCTTTTTACATAATATATACATCGGACAACCCGAGCAATATGTACGTAAAAATATTGAACGACCGGATTCGATTGAATATTTCTCACTGGAATGGGAGCAGCCCACGCAAAACCCCCTTTCTTTTTTTTTTGAATAGGAGGAAGCGTGCTTCCGCAGCTAGGCTCAACCATACCTCGAAATATCGAGCCACGGAATCTCTCGAACATGCTGATCACATATTTACGTTAAAAGAAAGCACTGAGATGTGGAGTTTTTACCAAAAATTTAGGCATAGTAAAATTTTTAAAGAATCTGCTAAAAGATAAAGTGAATTTGTGTAAATATCGACATGCTTTGACGGAAATAATAATATTAAATAAATTGCAATCAAGAAATTAGTAATTATACCCTATCTGGCTTAAATTCCACATCTAGCAATAACTTAACATGAACAAAATAGATAATATGTTAGGAAAGAGTAAAATTATGATTTAATTTAAAGGCAATTATGGAGGAGGAAGGGTGGAGGTGGTAATAACATCGTTTTTAAATCGAATCCGGCAAAAGCATCAAAACAATAGATTATTTTGTCCCGAGCGCATATCGCAAACTAGACAGGTGGATGCATTGCAGCTAGTATATGATAGGTCAGTACCTCCCTTCTCCCTTAGCTACGCATCTCTTAGACACAATTCCTGCACACAAATCGTTTTATTTGCATAAAAATTTATTTGTGTTACTGAATTGCGATAGTAATCAAAAGTAACTTGCAATCTCTCTCAAAGCACTCCGTATGGGATGAATGACAAGAAAGATACAGTTTGAATTGAACGTAGGGCATTTTAATGAAATGCCGGAAAATACATACACGTTTACATACTAAGATCAAATGTGGGAAAATTCAAATGTACTTAGGTCAAAATAATTCACTATGGTATGGAGTTTATCCCATATCTGGGCATGAAATTCCGCCATAAACGCCGCCCAGATGCTTTGAGAGAGTTTGTACATTTTATTCATAGTAATAAATATCGAAAAGTATTAAAGTCATAAAACATCAACTGATAGATTTGAGGGTGAAAGCGCTGCCTGTTGGTCGTCAATCATAGGACATGCGCAAATTACTCAGCATGGCTACTCCAATAACATATTAATTATTGGCACGCATCAGCGCACGTGCAGTGATCTATTCATATGACCAAATAGCGTGGATCAATGAGCGGATAGTCCTTTTATCGGTCCGTGAACAGGTGCTTTTTTTGGTTTGACATTGACCAACCAAAAATAAGTAACACAGGGAAAGATTTCAAAACCAACAGGCAGCGATGTCACCGCTACTAAATGACTTTCGGTAAAGAGCAAACTCAAAAGTTTTACAGACGAAAACTGCATGATTGTCTACGAAATATGTTATCCAAAGATTGGTCCGTCGACGATGATAGGCTGGTTTAATTACATGCCAGCCATGGCCTATTATTGCAATGTCAAATATTGTGGAAGCAGTATATTGTAAGTACTTAAATAAAAAGAACCTAACATAAAATACGATATATAAACATTAAGCTTAGGCAATGGCGAGTTAAAAAGACGGCTGTTTCGCACAGTCCGTCATTGGGGAAACTAAATATAAATTCGTTTCATTGCAATGTCAAATATTGTGGAAGCAGTATATTGTTACTACTTAAATAAAAAAGAACCTAACATAAAACACGATATATAAACATTTAGCTTAGGCAATGACGAGTTAAAAAGACGGCTGTTTCGCACAGTCCGTCATTGGGGAAACTTAATATAAATTAGTTTCATTACTTTGTCAAATATTGTGGAAGCGGTATATTGTAAGTACTTAAATAAAAAAGGACCTAACATAAAAGGGACAATATATACACATTAAGCTTAGGCAATGACGAGTTAAAAAGACGGCTGTTTCGCACAGTCCGTCATTGGTGGAACTTAATATGCATTCGTTTCAACGCACGTTTGTCGAATTCAACCGAGTTTTGTCACCGACTACCGTCTGTAAATTTGGGATCGTGAAACCAAACGTTAAAACAGGACATACAATTTTTTACTCCGTAAGCAACGTGATGTCTAAATGTCTCATAACTGTATTAGCAAGATTAGCCGTAATTACGACACTATGCCCACAGCGAAAGTCGATGGTTGTAGAAACAAAGTTTAAGATGTAAGAAGTAATGTGATACGTTTTGTTTGAGTCGACATTAGAACGGTGTCGACCAATCAGTGGTGAAATGTAAATATCGACAAACATATTTCCCCACACACATCTGTTGATGAAATCTGGTTAAAAATAAACATATTAAAACATGGTGAGTCTGACACGATGCCGTCGAAAGGAAACTGTTCACGCATTAGGTAAATGTTAAACCGCGCATGTACCTATCAACAACTATAAAAGAGTAAGTTTAACGGAAAACATCCCAACTACGGCTGCTCAAGCAGTCTGCATGTTTGTTTAACGGTGAAAGGAACCGCGCTAAGCAAGCCGGCCAATATACATCTGCCATATGGTCTAAGGGAACTAATTCATTTCCAACCACTCTGGTAGAAAACTTTAGGGAAACTCCGGTCCATATACTCAAATGTTGAAGGTGATCTCTGATTGGTCAATATTATTGAAATCCAAAATTGTTTGTATATTTTTCAGCGATTATAATCCGTTGTTGAAATACAATCGAAAAATTGAAGATTTTAAACTATTTTCCGGGTCCAAAAGCTATTTTTAAACATGGGTATATTTTTTTGAGGGGCCGGTAAAAACAGCTTCGCGGTAAGGGTCATCTCAAAAATGGCCCGAAAAGTCGTAGAGAAAAGGGATCATGCCATACTAATTTTCAATTCATTTCATGCGCAAATGAACGGGCCTCAATTTAAGACAGGTTTGATCACTCTCGCAAACTCTTGGACTGAGCTATGACCGGAAAGGTTATAATGGCCGATAACGGAAAATGAATTAGTTCCCTTATACCTAAATGGTAAATATGCAAATAAGTGCATGTTCTCTTATTAATGGTCTTGTAAGAGTTACTTCGTCCGCTTAGAGTTTTTATTTTAGGTTACTTTATCACCAAATATCGAGAAAAATATTCTTTAAATGATATGTCAAGCTAAAAGGGCCAATTCGGTATTCATTTAGTGCTTTTTGACAGTAAAAACACCACGCTCGCGGGACAATAACACCCATTTCTTGCATTTTTTAGTCATTGAATGTGTGTCAGTGCCTTGCATTCTTTGCATGTATATATTGCAAAATAGTTTTCTTTTAGTTTGACGGTCGATTTTTGTACCCGGAAGTAATTAGGACTATTACGTAATAAGATAAACTTAATCTTGGGCCGTCTCTAGAAGGAAAAATCTACTCCACTGGTTCGTCGTAACTTGATATTGATTGGATATTTTTAAGTCACAAACAACAAAAATTTATTTTAAGGGTAGAACTAAAGATAACCGAACAAAATCCGGTCTAATTTAACACTTTTTGACAGAAACATTGGAAAAAAATAACATTTTTGACAAAAAATATATGAAAAAATAAAATTTCAACAAAAGATAAGGGTTAATTTTACAAATAAATCCGTGTTGAATTATATCGGATTTGCAAAATATGCGCTTTAAGTATTCATTGAAACAAAATAATAGACAATAGTGAAAAGAGAATGGTATTTTGGGAATATTTTTAGTTAATTTCGGCTTTTTTGCCGGGGGGGGGGTCAACCAAGTTGATGTTTGCCTGGCTGGAGTGAAAGATAAGCGCTAATTTTCAAAAACTACTCAACCAATTGCACTTTTTTTTCTTAAATGTGGCAAACAACATTTTTTTATGTTAATATATTTCTAATTTGGATTAGTTATACTGTAAAAATATATCATTAGCCCCAAAATAAGAGAAAAGAAGATTTTTTTGCACAAAAAGATAAGGGTTTTTTGATAATAATTTGCAACCGAAAACAAACATTTTGCGCGAGGTGTCTCAAAATAGTGAAATGCACTCTGGAAAACATTATCATGTAAAGAAAACACAGTTTGAATGTTATTGGGTTATGTCCGGCGCGTTTTAACCGCTCAGAGAGATAGCTTTTTAACTTTAACAGGGTTAAGGGAGTTCGTTGATTTTTCAAAACCTATTTGACCGATTTCTTTGATTTTTTGCATAGTTATCAGGCATATGCTTGTGTAATATTCCATGTGTTACATTGAGGAATTAGCTGATAAACAAACACCGTGTAGGCTGAAAAATGCGAAAACTCGTAAATTTCTTATGAAAGATAAGGGTTACGACAAAAGAAAATCCATGAAAAATAGAAAATGACAATTTTCACCCGCAAAACACCATTAAATGCATTGCAAAGAAGATATTTAATTAAATTGTGATAAAAAAGTACTCCTAAATAGGAAACAACCTTCAGTTTTTGTGTATAGAAAACTCACGTTTTTCAAAGAACAAATTTTCGCTTGGGACTATATTTGATGTGAATTTTTCCCCGACCGGGTTAAGGGTAACGACCATTACTCAAAAACTATAACACGTAAGCGCCTGAAATTTTCAGATTTAATCCAAAAAAGGTAATTGTACGTAAATATGTGTAATTTTTATATTTCATTGGCAAAAAAATTCTTCTTTAGGTCTAAGGGAACTAATTCATTTCCAACCACTCTGGTAGAAAACTTTAGGGAAACTCCGGTCCATATACTCAAATGTTGAAGGTGATCTCTGATTGGTCAATATTATTGAAATCCAAAATTGTTTGTATATTTTTCAGCGATTATAATCCGTTGTTGAAATACAATCGAAAAATTGAAGATTTTAAACTATTTTCCGGGTCCAAAAGCTATTTTTAAACATGGGTATATTTTTTTGAGGGGCCGGTAAAAACAGCTTCGCGGTAAGGGTCATCTCAAAAATGGCCCGAAAAGTCGTAGAGAAAAGGGATCATGCCATACTAATTTTCAATTCATTTCATGCGCAAATGAACGGGCCTCAATTTAAGACAGGTTTGATCACTCTCGCAAACTCTTGGACTGAGCTATGACCGGAAAGGTTATAATGGCCGATAACGGAAAATGAATTAGTTCCCTTATACCTAAATGGTAAATATGCAAATAAGTGCATGTTCTCTTATTAATGGTCTTGTAAGAGTTACTTCGTCCGCTTAGAGTTTTTATTTTAGGTTACTTTATCACCAAATATCGAGAAAAATATTCTTTAAATGATATGTCAAGCTAAAAGGGCCAATTCGGTATTCATTTAGTGCTTTTTGACAGTAAAAACACCACGCTCGCGGGACAATAACACCCATTTCTTGCATTTTTTAGTCATTGAATGTGTGTCAGTGCCTTGCATTCTTTGCATGTATATATTGCAAAATAGTTTTCTTTTAGTTTGACGGTCGATTTTTGTACCCGGAAGTAATTAGGACTATTACGTAATAAGATAAACTTAATCTTGGGCCGTCTCTAGAAGGAAAAATCTACTCCACTGGTTCGTCGTAACTTGATATTGATTGGATATTTTTAAGTCACAAACAACAAAAATTTATTTTAAGGGTAGAACTAAAGATAACCGAACAAAATCCGGTCTAATTTAACACTTTTTGACAGAAACATTGGAAAAAAATAACATTTTTGACAAAAAATATATGAAAAAATAAAATTTCAACAAAAGATAAGGGTTAATTTTACAAATAAATCCGTGTTGAATTATATCGGATTTGCAAAATATGCGCTTTAAGTATTCATTGAAACAAAATAATAGACAATAGTGAAAAGAGAATGGTATTTTGGGAATATTTTTAGTTAATTTCGGCTTTTTTGCCGGGGGGGGGGTCAACCAAGTTGATGTTTGCCTGGCTGGAGTGAAAGATAAGCGCTAATTTTCAAAAACTACTCAACCAATTGCACTTTTTTTTCTTAAATGTGGCAAACAACATTTTTTTATGTTAATATATTTCTAATTTGGATTAGTTATACTGTAAAAATATATCATTAGCCCCAAAATAAGAGAAAAGAAGATTTTTTTGCACAAAAAGATAAGGGTTTTTTGATAATAATTTGCAACCGAAAACAAACATTTTGCGCGAGGTGTCTCAAAATAGTGAAATGCACTCTGGAAAACATTATCATGTAAAGAAAACACAGTTTGAATGTTATTGGGTTATGTCCGGCGCGTTTTAACCGCTCAGAGAGATAGCTTTTTAACTTTAACAGGGTTAAGGGAGTTCGTTGATTTTTCAAAACCTATTTGACCGATTTCTTTGATTTTTTGCATAGTTATCAGGCATATGCTTGTGTAATATTCCATGTGTTACATTGAGGAATTAGCTGATAAACAAACACCGTGTAGGCTGAAAAATGCGAAAACTCGTAAATTTCTTATGAAAGATAAGGGTTACGACAAAAGAAAATCCATGAAAAATAGAAAATGACAATTTTCACCCGCAAAACACCATTAAATGCATTGCAAAGAAGATATTTAATTAAATTGTGATAAAAAAGTACTCCTAAATAGGAAACAACCTTCAGTTTTTGTGTATAGAAAACTCACGTTTTTCAAAGAACAAATTTTCGCTTGGGACTATATTTGATGTGAATTTTTCCCCGACCGGGTTAAGGGTAACGACCATTACTCAAAAACTATAACACGTAAGCGCCTGAAATTTTCAGATTTAATCCAAAAAAGGTAATTGTACGTAAATATGTGTAATTTTTATATTTCATTGGCAAAAAAATTCTTCTTTAGGTCTAAGGGAACTAATTCATTTCCAACCACTCTGGTAGAAAACTTTAGGGAAACTCCGGTCCATATACTCAAATGTTGAAGGTGATCTCTGATTGGTCAATATTATTGAAATCCAAAATTGTTTGTATATTTTTCAGCGATTATAATCCGTTGTTGAAATACAATCGAAAAATTGAAGATTTTAAACTATTTTCCGGGTCCAAAAGCTATTTTTAAACATGGGTATATTTTTTTGAGGGGCCGGTAAAAACAGCTTCGCGGTAAGGGTCATCTCAAAAATGGCCCGAAAAGTCGTAGAGAAAAGGGATCATGCCATACTAATTTTCAATTCATTTCATGCGCAAATGAACGGGCCTCAATTTAAGACAGGTTTGATCACTCTCGCAAACTCTTGGACTGAGCTATGACCGGAAAGGTTATAATGGCCGATAACGGAAAATGAATTAGTTCCCTTATACCTAAATGGTAAATATGCAAATAAGTGCATGTTCTCTTATTAATGGTCTTGTAAGAGTTACTTCGTCCGCTTAGAGTTTTTATTTTAGGTTACTTTATCACCAAATATCGAGAAAAATATTCTTTAAATGATATGTCAAGCTAAAAGGGCCAATTCGGTATTCATTTAGTGCTTTTTGACAGTAAAAACACCACGCTCGCGGGACAATAACACCCATTTCTTGCATTTTTTAGTCATTGAATGTGTGTCAGTGCCTTGCATTCTTTGCATGTATATATTGCAAAATAGTTTTCTTTTAGTTTGACGGTCGATTTTTGTACCCGGAAGTAATTAGGACTATTACGTAATAAGATAAACTTAATCTTGGGCCGTCTCTAGAAGGAAAAATCTACTCCACTGGTTCGTCGTAACTTGATATTGATTGGATATTTTTAAGTCACAAACAACAAAAATTTATTTTAAGGGTAGAACTAAAGATAACCGAACAAAATCCGGTCTAATTTAACACTTTTTGACAGAAACATTGGAAAAAAATAACATTTTTGACAAAAAATATATGAAAAAATAAAATTTCAACAAAAGATAAGGGTTAATTTTACAAATAAATCCGTGTTGAATTATATCGGATTTGCAAAATATGCGCTTTAAGTATTCATTGAAACAAAATAATAGACAATAGTGAAAAGAGAATGGTATTTTGGGAATATTTTTAGTTAATTTCGGCTTTTTTGCCGGGGGGGGGGGTCAACCAAGTTGATGTTTGCCTGGCTGGAGTGAAAGATAAGCGCTAATTTTCAAAAACTACTCAACCAATTGCACTTTTTTTTCTTAAATGTGGCAAACAACATTTTTTTATGTTAATATATTTCTAATTTGGATTAGTTATACTGTAAAAATATATCATTAGCCCCAAAATAAGAGAAAAGAAGATTTTTTTGCACAAAAAGATAAGGGTTTTTTGATAATAATTTGCAACCGAAAACAAACATTTTGCGCGAGGTGTCTCAAAATAGTGAAATGCACTCTGGAAAACATTATCATGTAAAGAAAACACAGTTTGAATGTTATTGGGTTATGTCCGGCGCGTTTTAACCGCTCAGAGAGATAGCTTTTTAACTTTAACAGGGTTAAGGGAGTTCGTTGATTTTTCAAAACCTATTTGACCGATTTCTTTGATTTTTTGCATAGTTATCAGGCATATGCTTGTGTAATATTCCATGTGTTACATTGAGGAATTAGCTGATAAACAAACACCGTGTAGGCTGAAAAATGCGAAAACTCGTAAATTTCTTATGAAAGATAAGGGTTACGACAAAAGAAAATCCATGAAAAATAGAAAATGACAATTTTCACCCGCAAAACACCATTAAATGCATTGCAAAGAAGATATTTAATTAAATTGTGATAAAAAAGTACTCCTAAATAGGAAACAACCTTCAGTTTTTGTGTATAGAAAACTCACGTTTTTCAAAGAACAAATTTTCGCTTGGGACTATATTTGATGTGAATTTTTCCCCGACCGGGTTAAGGGTAACGACCATTACTCAAAAACTATAACACGTAAGCGCCTGAAATTTTCAGATTTAATCCAAAAAAGGTAATTGTACGTAAATATGTGTAATTTTTATATTTCATTGGCAAAAAAATTCTTCTTTAGGTCTAAGGGAACTAATTCATTTCCAACCACTCTGGTAGAAAACTTTAGGGAAACTCCGGTCCATATACTCAAATGTTGAAGGTGATCTCTGATTGGTCAATATTATTGAAATCCAAAATTGTTTGTATATTTTTCAGCGATTATAATCCGTTGTTGAAATACAATCGAAAAATTGAAGATTTTAAACTATTTTCCGGGTCCAAAAGCTATTTTTAAACATGGGTATATTTTTTTGAGGGGCCGGTAAAAACAGCTTCGCGGTAAGGGTCATCTCAAAAATGGCCCGAAAAGTCGTAGAGAAAAGGGATCATGCCATACTAATTTTCAATTCATTTCATGCGCAAATGAACGGGCCTCAATTTAAGACAGGTTTGATCACTCTCGCAAACTCTTGGACTGAGCTATGACCGGAAAGGTTATAATGGCCGATAACGGAAAATGAATTAGTTCCCTTATACCTAAATGGTAAATATGCAAATAAGTGCATGTTCTCTTATTAATGGTCTTGTAAGAGTTACTTCGTCCGCTTAGAGTTTTTATTTTAGGTTACTTTATCACCAAATATCGAGAAAAATATTCTTTAAATGATATGTCAAGCTAAAAGGGCCAATTCGGTATTCATTTAGTGCTTTTTGACAGTAAAAACACCACGCTCGCGGGACAATAACACCCATTTCTTGCATTTTTTAGTCATTGAATGTGTGTCAGTGCCTTGCATTCTTTGCATGTATATATTGCAAAATAGTTTTCTTTTAGTTTGACGGTCGATTTTTGTACCCGGAAGTAATTAGGACTATTACGTAATAAGATAAACTTAATCTTGGGCCGTCTCTAGAAGGAAAAATCTACTCCACTGGTTCGTCGTAACTTGATATTGATTGGATATTTTTAAGTCACAAACAACAAAAATTTATTTTAAGGGTAGAACTAAAGATAACCGAACAAAATCCGGTCTAATTTAACACTTTTTGACAGAAACATTGGAAAAAAATAACATTTTTGACAAAAAATATATGAAAAAATAAAATTTCAACAAAAGATAAGGGTTAATTTTACAAATAAATCCGTGTTGAATTATATCGGATTTGCAAAATATGCGCTTTAAGTATTCATTGAAACAAAATAATAGACAATAGTGAAAAGAGAATGGTATTTTGGGAATATTTTTAGTTAATTTCGGCTTTTTTGCCGGGGGGGGGGTCAACCAAGTTGATGTTTGCCTGGCTGGAGTGAAAGATAAGCGCTAATTTTCAAAAACTACTCAACCAATTGCACTTTTTTTTCTTAAATGTGGCAAACAACATTTTTTTATGTTAATATATTTCTAATTTGGATTAGTTATACTGTAAAAATATATCATTAGCCCCAAAATAAGAGAAAAGAAGATTTTTTTGCACAAAAAGATAAGGGTTTTTTGATAATAATTTGCAACCGAAAACAAACATTTTGCGCGAGGTGTCTCAAAATAGTGAAATGCACTCTGGAAAACATTATCATGTAAAGAAAACACAGTTTGAATGTTATTGGGTTATGTCCGGCGCGTTTTAACCGCTCAGAGAGATAGCTTTTTAACTTTAACAGGGTTAAGGGAGTTCGTTGATTTTTCAAAACCTATTTGACCGATTTCTTTGATTTTTTGCATAGTTATCAGGCATATGCTTGTGTAATATTCCATGTGTTACATTGAGGAATTAGCTGATAAACAAACACCGTGTAGGCTGAAAAATGCGAAAACTCGTAAATTTCTTATGAAAGATAAGGGTTACGACAAAAGAAAATCCATGAAAAATAGAAAATGACAATTTTCACCCGCAAAACACCATTAAATGCATTGCAAAGAAGATATTTAATTAAATTGTGATAAAAAAGTACTCCTAAATAGGAAACAACCTTCAGTTTTTGTGTATAGAAAACTCACGTTTTTCAAAGAACAAATTTTCGCTTGGGACTATATTTGATGTGAATTTTTCCCCGACCGGGTTAAGGGTAACGACCATTACTCAAAAACTATAACACGTAAGCGCCTGAAATTTTCAGATTTAATCCAAAAAAGGTAATTGTACGTAAATATGTGTAATTTTTATATTTCATTGGCAAAAAAATTCTTCTTTAGGTCTAAGGGAACTAATTCATTTCCAACCACTCTGGTAGAAAACTTTAGGGAAACTCCGGTCCATATACTCAAATGTTGAAGGTGATCTCTGATTGGTCAATATTATTGAAATCCAAAATTGTTTGTATATTTTTCAGCGATTATAATCCGTTGTTGAAATACAATCGAAAAATTGAAGATTTTAAACTATTTTCCGGGTCCAAAAGCTATTTTTAAACATGGGTATATTTTTTTGAGGGGCCGGTAAAAACAGCTTCGCGGTAAGGGTCATCTCAAAAATGGCCCGAAAAGTCGTAGAGAAAAGGGATCATGCCATACTAATTTTCAATTCATTTCATGCGCAAATGAACGGGCCTCAATTTAAGACAGGTTTGATCACTCTCGCAAACTCTTGGACTGAGCTATGACCGGAAAGGTTATAATGGCCGATAACGGAAAATGAATTAGTTCCCTTATACCTAAATGGTAAATATGCAAATAAGTGCATGTTCTCTTATTAATGGTCTTGTAAGAGTTACTTCGTCCGCTTAGAGTTTTTATTTTAGGTTACTTTATCACCAAATATCGAGAAAAATATTCTTTAAATGATATGTCAAGCTAAAAGGGCCAATTCGGTATTCATTTAGTGCTTTTTGACAGTAAAAACACCACGCTCGCGGGACAATAACACCCATTTCTTGCATTTTTTAGTCATTGAATGTGTGTCAGTGCCTTGCATTCTTTGCATGTATATATTGCAAAATAGTTTTCTTTTAGTTTGACGGTCGATTTTTGTACCCGGAAGTAATTAGGACTATTACGTAATAAGATAAACTTAATCTTGGGCCGTCTCTAGAAGGAAAAATCTACTCCACTGGTTCGTCGTAACTTGATATTGATTGGATATTTTTAAGTCACAAACAACAAAAATTTATTTTAAGGGTAGAACTAAAGATAACCGAACAAAATCCGGTCTAATTTAACACTTTTTGACAGAAACATTGGAAAAAAATAACATTTTTGACAAAAAATATATGAAAAAATAAAATTTCAACAAAAGATAAGGGTTAATTTTACAAATAAATCCGTGTTGAATTATATCGGATTTGCAAAATATGCGCTTTAAGTATTCATTGAAACAAAATAATAGACAATAGTGAAAAGAGAATGGTATTTTGGGAATATTTTTAGTTAATTTCGGCTTTTTTGCCGGGGGGGGGGGGGGTCAACCAAGTTGATGTTTGCCTGGCTGGAGTGAAAGATAAGCGCTAATTTTCAAAAACTACTCAACCAATTGCACTTTTTTTTCTTAAATGTGGCAAACAACATTTTTTTATGTTAATATATTTCTAATTTGGATTAGTTATACTGTAAAAATATATCATTAGCCCCAAAATAAGAGAAAAGAAGATTTTTTTGCACAAAAAGATAAGGGTTTTTTGATAATAATTTGCAACCGAAAACAAACATTTTGCGCGAGGTGTCTCAAAATAGTGAAATGCACTCTGGAAAACATTATCATGTAAAGAAAACACAGTTTGAATGTTATTGGGTTATGTCCGGCGCGTTTTAACCGCTCAGAGAGATAGCTTTTTAACTTTAACAGGGTTAAGGGAGTTCGTTGATTTTTCAAAACCTATTTGACCGATTTCTTTGATTTTTTGCATAGTTATCAGGCATATGCTTGTGTAATATTCCATGTGTTACATTGAGGAATTAGCTGATAAACAAACACCGTGTAGGCTGAAAAATGCGAAAACTCGTAAATTTCTTATGAAAGATAAGGGTTACGACAAAAGAAAATCCATGAAAAATAGAAAATGACAATTTTCACCCGCAAAACACCATTAAATGCATTGCAAAGAAGATATTTAATTAAATTGTGATAAAAAAGTACTCCTAAATAGGAAACAACCTTCAGTTTTTGTGTATAGAAAACTCACGTTTTTCAAAGAACAAATTTTCGCTTGGGACTATATTTGATGTGAATTTTTCCCCGACCGGGTTAAGGGTAACGACCATTACTCAAAAACTATAACACGTAAGCGCCTGAAATTTTCAGATTTAATCCAAAAAAGGTAATTGTACGTAAATATGTGTAATTTTTATATTTCATTGGCAAAAAAATTCTTCTTTAGGTCTAAGGGAACTAATTCATTTCCAACCACTCTGGTAGAAAACTTTAGGGAAACTCCGGTCCATATACTCAAATGTTGAAGGTGATCTCTGATTGGTCAATATTATTGAAATCCAAAATTGTTTGTATATTTTTCAGCGATTATAATCCGTTGTTGAAATACAATCGAAAAATTGAAGATTTTAAACTATTTTCCGGGTCCAAAAGCTATTTTTAAACATGGGTATATTTTTTTGAGGGGCCGGTAAAAACAGCTTCGCGGTAAGGGTCATCTCAAAAATGGCCCGAAAAGTCGTAGAGAAAAGGGATCATGCCATACTAATTTTCAATTCATTTCATGCGCAAATGAACGGGCCTCAATTTAAGACAGGTTTGATCACTCTCGCAAACTCTTGGACTGAGCTATGACCGGAAAGGTTATAATGGCCGATAACGGAAAATGAATTAGTTCCCTTATACCTAAATGGTAAATATGCAAATAAGTGCATGTTCTCTTATTAATGGTCTTGTAAGAGTTACTTCGTCCGCTTAGAGTTTTTATTTTAGGTTACTTTATCACCAAATATCGAGAAAAATATTCTTTAAATGATATGTCAAGCTAAAAGGGCCAATTCGGTATTCATTTAGTGCTTTTTGACAGTAAAAACACCACGCTCGCGGGACAATAACACCCATTTCTTGCATTTTTTAGTCATTGAATGTGTGTCAGTGCCTTGCATTCTTTGCATGTATATATTGTAAAATAGTTTTCTTTTAGTTTGACGGTCGATTTTTGTACCCGGAAGTAATTAGGACTATTACGTAATAAGATAAACTTAATCTTGGGCCGTCTCTAGAAGGAAAAATCTACTCCACTGGTTCGTCGTAACTTGATATTGATTGGATATTTTTAAGTCACAAACAACAAAAATTTATTTTAAGGGTAGAACTAAAGATAACCGAACAAAATCCGGTCTAATTTAACACTTTTTGACAGAAACATTGGAAAAAAATAACATTTTTGACAAAAAATATATGAAAAAATAAAATTTCAACAAAAGATAAGGGTTAATTTTACAAATAAATCCGTGTTGAATTATATCGGATTTGCAAAATATGCGCTTTAAGTATTCATTGAAACAAAATAATAGACAATAGTGAAAAGAGAATGGTATTTTGGGAATATTTTTAGTTAATTTCGGCTTTTTTGCCGGGGGGGGGTCAACCAAGTTGATGTTTGCCTGGCTGGAGTGAAAGATAAGCGCTAATTTTCAAAAACTACTCAACCAATTGCACTTTTTTTTCTTAAATGTGGCAAACAACATTTTTTTATGTTAATATATTTCTAATTTGGATTAGTTATACTGTAAAAATATATCATTAGCCCCAAAATAAGAGAAAAGAAGATTTTTTTGCACAAAAAGATAAGGGTTTTTTGATAATAATTTGCAACCGAAAACAAACATTTTGCGCGAGGTGTCTCAAAATAGTGAAATGCACTCTGGAAAACATTATCATGTAAAGAAAACACAGTTTGAATGTTATTGGGTTATGTCCGGCGCGTTTTAACCGCTCAGAGAGATAGCTTTTTAACTTTAACAGGGTTAAGGGAGTTCGTTGATTTTTCAAAACCTATTTGACCGATTTCTTTGATTTTTTGCATAGTTATCAGGCATATGCTTGTGTAATATTCCATGTGTTACATTGAGGAATTAGCTGATAAACAAACACCGTGTAGGCTGAAAAATGCGAAAACTCGTAAATTTCTTATGAAAGATAAGGGTTACGACAAAAGAAAATCCATGAAAAATAGAAAATGACAATTTTCACCCGCAAAACACCATTAAATGCATTGCAAAGAAGATATTTAATTAAATTGTGATAAAAAAGTACTCCTAAATAGGAAACAACCTTCAGTTTTTGTGTATAGAAAACTCACGTTTTTCAAAGAACAAATTTTCGCTTGGGACTATATTTGATGTGAATTTTTCCCCGACCGGGTTAAGGGTAACGACCATTACTCAAAAACTATAACACGTAAGCGCCTGAAATTTTCAGATTTAATCCAAAAAAGGTAATTGTACGTAAATATGTGTAATTTTTATATTTCATTGGCAAAAAAATTCTTCTTTAGGTCTAAGGGAACTAATTCATTTCCAACCACTCTGGTAGAAAACTTTAGGGAAACTCCGGTCCATATACTCAAATGTTGAAGGTGATCTCTGATTGGTCAATATTATTGAAATCCAAAATTGTTTGTATATTTTTCAGCGATTATAATCCGTTGTTGAAATACAATCGAAAAATTGAAGATTTTAAACTATTTTCCGGGTCCAAAAGCTATTTTTAAACATGGGTATATTTTTTTGAGGGGCCGGTAAAAACAGCTTCGCGGTAAGGGTCATCTCAAAAATGGCCCGAAAAGTCGTAGAGAAAAGGGATCATGCCATACTAATTTTCAATTCATTTCATGCGCAAATGAACGGGCCTCAATTTAAGACAGGTTTGATCACTCTCGCAAACTCTTGGACTGAGCTATGACCGGAAAGGTTATAATGGCCGATAACGGAAAATGAATTAGTTCCCTTATACCTAAATGGTAAATATGCAAATAAGTGCATGTTCTCTTATTAATGGTCTTGTAAGAGTTACTTCGTCCGCTTAGAGTTTTTATTTTAGGTTACTTTATCACCAAATATCGAGAAAAATATTCTTTAAATGATATGTCAAGCTAAAAGGGCCAATTCGGTATTCATTTAGTGCTTTTTGACAGTAAAAACACCACGCTCGCGGGACAATAACACCCATTTCTTGCATTTTTTAGTCATTGAATGTGTGTCAGTGCCTTGCATTCTTTGCATGTATATATTGCAAAATAGTTTTCTTTTAGTTTGACGGTCGATTTTTGTACCCGGAAGTAATTAGGACTATTACGTAATAAGATAAACTTAATCTTGGGCCGTCTCTAGAAGGAAAAATCTACTCCACTGGTTCGTCGTAACTTGATATTGATTGGATATTTTTAAGTCACAAACAACAAAAATTTATTTTAAGGGTAGAACTAAAGATAACCGAACAAAATCCGGTCTAATTTAACACTTTTTGACAGAAACATTGGAAAAAAATAACATTTTTGACAAAAAATATATGAAAAAATAAAATTTCAACAAAAGATAAGGGTTAATTTTACAAATAAATCCGTGTTGAATTATATCGGATTTGCAAAATATGCGCTTTAAGTATTCATTGAAACAAAATAATAGACAATAGTGAAAAGAGAATGGTATTTTGGGAATATTTTTAGTTAATTTCGGCTTTTTTGCCGGGGGGGGGGTCAACCAAGTTGATGTTTGCCTGGCTGGAGTGAAAGATAAGCGCTAATTTTCAAAAACTACTCAACCAATTGCACTTTTTTTTCTTAAATGTGGCAAACAACATTTTTTTATGTTAATATATTTCTAATTTGGATTAGTTATACTGTAAAAATATATCATTAGCCCCAAAATAAGAGAAAAGAAGATTTTTTTGCACAAAAAGATAAGGGTTTTTTGATAATAATTTGCAACCGAAAACAAACATTTTGCGCGAGGTGTCTCAAAATAGTGAAATGCACTCTGGAAAACATTATCATGTAAAGAAAACACAGTTTGAATGTTATTGGGTTATGTCCGGCGGCGTTTTAACCGCTCAGAGAGATAGCTTTTTAACTTTAACAGGGTTAAGGGAGTTCGTTGATTTTTCAAAACCTATTTGACCGATTTCTTTGATTTTTTGCATAGTTATCAGGCATATGCTTGTGTAATATTCCATGTGTTACATTGAGGAATTAGCTGATAAACAAACACCGTGTAGGCTGAAAAATGCGAAAACTCGTAAATTTCTTATGAAAGATAAGGGTTACGACAAAAGAAAATCCATGAAAAATAGAAAATGACAATTTTCACCCGCAAAACACCATTAAATGCATTGCAAAGAAGATATTTAATTAAATTGTGATAAAAAAGTACTCCTAAATAGGAAACAACCTTCAGTTTTTGTGTATAGAAAACTCACGTTTTTCAAAGAACAAATTTTCGCTTGGGACTATATTTGATGTGAATTTTTCCCCGACCGGTTTAAGGGTAACGACCATTACTCAAAAACTATAACACGTAAGCGCCTGAAATTTTCAGATTTAATCCAAAAAAGGTAATTGTACGTAAATATGTGTAATTTTTATATTTCATTGGCAAAAAAATTCTTCTTTAGGTCTAAGGGAACTAATTCATTTCCAACCACTCTGGTAGAAAACTTTAGGGAAACTCCGGTCCATATACTCAAATGTTGAAGGTGATCTCTGATTGGTCAATATTATTGAAATCCAAAATTGTTTGTATATTTTTCAGCGATTATAATCCGTTGTTGAAATACAATCGAAAAATTGAAGATTTTAAACTATTTTCCGGGTCCAAAAGCTATTTTTAAACATGGGTATATTTTTTTGAGGGGCCGGTAAAAACAGCTTCGCGGTAAGGGTCATCTCAAAAATGGCCCGAAAAGTCGTAGAGAAAAGGGATCATGCCATACTAATTTTCAATTCATTTCATGCGCAAATGAACGGGCCTCAATTTAAGACAGGTTTGATCACTCTCGCAAACTCTTGGACTGAGCTATGACCGGAAAGGTTATAATGGCCGATAACGGAAAATGAATTAGTTCCCTTATACCTAAATGGTAAATATGCAAATAAGTGCATGTTCTCTTATTAATGGTCTTGTAAGAGTTACTTCGTCCGCTTAGAGTTTTTATTTTAGGTTACTTTATCACCAAATATCGAGAAAAATATTCTTTAAATGATATGTCAAGCTAAAAGGGCCAATTCGTATTCATTTAGTGCTTTTTGACAGTAAAAACACCACGCTCGCGGGACAATAACACCCATTTCTTGCATTTTTTAGTCATTGAATGTGTGTCAGTGCCTTGCATTCTTTGCATGTATATATTGCAAAATAGTTTTCTTTTAGTTTGACGGTCGATTTTTGTACCCGGAAGTAATTAGGACTATTACGTAATAAGATAAACTTAATCTTGGGCCGTCTCTAGAAGGAAAAATCTACTCCACTGGTTCGTCGTAACTTGATATTGATTGGATATTTTTAAGTCACAAACAACAAAAATTTATTTTAAGGGTAGAACTAAAGATAACCGAACAAAATCCGGTCTAATTTAACACTTTTTGACAGAAACATTGGAAAAAAATAACATTTTTGACAAAAAATATATGAAAAAATAAAATTTCAACAAAAGATAAGGGTTAATTTTACAAATAAATCCGTGTTGAATTATATCGGATTTGCAAAATATGCGCTTTAAGTATTCATTGAAACAAAATAATAGACAATAGTGAAAAGAGAATGGTATTTTGGGAATATTTTTAGTTAATTTCGGCTTTTTTGCCGGGGGGGGGGGGGTCAACCAAGTTGATGTTTGCCTGGCTGGAGTGAAAGATAAGCGCTAATTTTCAAAAACTACTCAACCAATTGCACTTTTTTTTCTTAAATGTGGCAAACAACATTTTTTTATGTTAATATATTTCTAATTTGGATTAGTTATACTGTAAAAATATATCATTAGCCCCAAAATAAGAGAAAAGAAGATTTTTTTGCACAAAAAGATAAGGGTTTTTTGATAATAAT